>CAIGRK010393555.1:0-10705 GCA_903798315.1 Fraxinus greggii | reverse complement strand
TAAACCTTGCAATTTTTGGTGTAGGTCCTTGTAGTAGTGACTAGGCACGAACCGCTTCCTCATGATAGTTTTCAACTCATCCTAAGTATTAGCTGCGCACTCCCGATTCTTCCTCCTTGATGTAACCACTTGACCCCCACCAAGTTATAGTGTAGTCAACAAATTCAAGAATTGTAATTTATACCTTCTTCTCTTCTGAATAATTATGACAATTAAATATTAACTCCGCCTTCTTCTCCCACTCTAGATAAGCCTTCAGATCACTCATTCTCTTAAAAGGTGGAATTGACATTCTAATATTGCCGATATTCCTATCCACTTCATCTCCAAAATGACTTCTACCCTTTCTTTCAAACCTACCTCCTCGACTTCTCATCCTACCCATATCACCTACCATTGACGTACCATCATCCATATCACTACTAAATCCATAATC
The DNA here is from genome assembly GCA_903798315.1 of Fraxinus greggii. NCBI lineage: Eukaryota > Viridiplantae > Streptophyta > Magnoliopsida > Lamiales > Oleaceae > Fraxinus > Fraxinus greggii. The sequence continues at coordinate 10,269 of CAIGRK010393555.1, read as the reverse complement.
ATCATGCACATCCATCCTAGGCTCCCGCCTACCCAGTCTCTTTGCATTTGACTGTCCCCTATAAAGATTTGCTACCAATGTATTTAACCTATCAAGCATTTCACTCACATCCCCAAGTACTTACCCAAATCTACTTACTACATCATNCTGCCAGATCACTCAGTCCCTTAACCGGAGGAATTGACATCTTAATATTACCCATAATCCCATACACTCCATCTCCAAAATGACTTCTACCCTTTCTTTCAAACCTACCTCCTCGACTTCTCATCCTACCCATATCACCTACCATTGACGTACCATCATCCATATCACTACTAAATCCATAATCATCATGCACATCCATCCTAGGCTCCCGCCTACCCAGTCTCTTTGCATTTGACTGTCCCCTATAAAGATTTGCTACCAATGTATTTAACCTATCAAGCATTTCACTCACATCCCCAAGTACTTACCCAAATCTACTTACTACATCATCCGTCATGTGGTCTTGATTCAGCTGTCTATTCAAATTGGAACCCTCTTTGTCTGACATCCGAATTCTATTGCATTTCTGTCTCACAAATGATCACTCTGTATCACTCAATTATTAGCTTTTGCCCTCTATTAATCTCGCCACTCTGGCTTTTACTACTTTGTGCTTTCGCCCAAGTACTTCAAAACAAGGTGAACTCAACCAATATCGTATTCCCATAGATCCAACCGAGTATTGATCACGAATTGTGACGAAGAAAGAAAAGAAAATGATGAAGAATGACTCAAGACACGAAAGATAAAGAATGAATTTTAAGGGACTATTCAAGAACGAAAAATAATGGAATAAATTTGGTACGATCCTCTCTCTCTCTCTCTTTTTTTTTTTACTCAATCTTTAATATAAATGCTGAAAATTTCCCGAATAATAATAAGTAATTTTTTTCGTACAATATGGATGAACAGTACGAATGAACAATAATTTTTTACCTCGAGAATTTAACTACGACTCCAACAAAACAAACGAAAAGTGAATTGGTCTTGTAAATAGCCCGAAAAATAATTTTGACTCTTTTTTTATTTTCTGGATCGAACTCAAAAAAAAAATAAATGGATTCGAAGAAGCGATATAACCTGATTATTTTGGAGCCTTTGGTCTGATACCAACTGATGAGAACCATGTAGCAATGAACACTACGCAATTCACAACGAGATTGAAAATCCCAAGAAAGCCCAAAAATAATCCCAGTTTTGAGTTTGAACCAAGAATTAATAAATCAAACAACCAAACAAAAATAAAGTTTGAAAGACCTATTGATTACACAACGCGTAATCCACACCCGATGTTAAACGCCACAAGAATTAACTTGATAAGTTCAAGGTGTTCAATGAAGAACAATGGTTGAAAAGCAAAATAGCATCTCGAATATATCTCTACAATATATTTGTCAAAACATGTTTACAATGAATAATAATGAAGTATTTATAGGACAAGCATAAAACCCTAATTGTACCGGAATTAACTTACTAAAGTAACAAAAGATTGCAATAAATTAGAATCCTAGTCAGATAAGGAAAAAAGCAAATTTTTGCTCAATGCACAATGCTGAAGAAAACTTTTCTTAAGGCGTGAGCACGCCTTACTGACCCGAACGGATGTTGAAGCGAACTTTTCTTCATGCCTTACTGACTCGAATGGCCAAAGACTAATAGGTGGAATTTTTGTGAAGGAATACGAATTTTGGGCATCCGTCTTCCTTTGCTTGAATCAAGTTTTGACCATCGACCCATCACGAAACTTGCTCCATTCTTTGCCAAGATCACCATGTCATCAACCGTAGCTTGAACAAGCAATCCCATCACCTCATTCACCGGCTTTGCTCTTGAACGTGTCATCGGGCCTCCTTCTATAATCAATGGGTTTCGTCTTAGGATCGGCTTCATTGGATTCGACTCCTGGATCATATCAGGATATATATACATATACATACACACACACACGTTATTCTTCTTTGGAGATTTATTTCTCACTTCTTCTTTGTGACTTTTTACCTTATTTGTGTTAGACATCTCCTCTTTGACACTTCTATTTTTTCAGAAGTTTTTCTTTGCGTTTTACCTTCATTTAGCCTTTGTGATTTTCTTTCTCACCATGTCNCTTTTACCCACTTTGCTCCGAGCAAAGTGGCATCGGGCCTCCTTCTATAATCAATGGGTCTCGTCTTAGGATCGGCATCATTGGATTCGACTCCTGGATCATATCAGGAAATATATACATATACATACACACCCACACGTTATTCTTCTTTGGAGATTTATTTCTCACTTCTTCTTTGTGACTTTTTACCTTATTTGTGTTAGACATCTCCTCTTTGACACTTCTATTTTTTCAGAAGTTTTTCTTTGCGTTTTACCTTCATTTAGCCTTTGTGATTTTCTTTCTCACCATGTCTTCTTTGAGTGACTCCTACAATATATCACAGGACTCTAAAGTTGAAAGTTCCAGACTTAGGGATTCTTTCCTTCGTGTACCTTCTTCTTCTGAAGGATCTCAGGGCGCTGAGGCGTGGCCTTATTCTGGAGTGAATACATCTACTTCTAAGGCTAATTCGAAACTTTCTAATGGAGGGGATAGTTCTCGGTCCAAGGTTGTTGAGGTTTGCACCTCTTTAAATGACTCGGACGAGAATGTTAGGGACATAGAGGTCTTTGAGACCTCAAAATTTTTTACTAATATTGTTGAGAAAGACCAGATGAAATCCAGGATTTCTTTGGTGTTTCTGCTAACATAGAGATGCTATGTTATGGGCAATTCCAAACTATGGATCGTCCTCCTCATGATTGCATAGCTATCCATAAGCTCTCAATGGATATGGGACTTGGAATCCCTTTTCACCCTTTTTCATATTATGTTTTTATGACTCAGGAGTCCATGTTTCGCCGGACTAATCTTGAGGAGTGGCGTACTGCCTCCCAGGTTTTTCACCTGGGTAAATCCAGATACAGTCACTGCTTATACACACTTGGGCTGAATATTTAGGAAGTTGTTCTCATCCCTATGGACCTCCCTTTACGATGTGTGAATAGGACCCCGGAGGGGCGACAAAGTGCATCATAACTTTGCCACCACAGGACATTTGCCTTCCAATATAAATGTTGCCTTCCAATTGTCATGGGGATTCGAACTTCCGATATTCCGTAGAGAACCTCCTACTTTACCACTATGCCATGCCCGTGAGAGCCTTTTTCATATTATTTACTCTTCATTTAATATCGTTCCTACCCAACTTAGCTCAAACGGATTGGCACATATGGTTGGATCATTTTTGCTATGGAATATTGCAGGTCCAAGGAAAGAGCTTTCTCCAAATGTTTATCACCCTATTTATCATCCCGTAAAAGTGGGCAAAACAATGCATTCGCAGAAGGGGTATTACTATCGTGCCCCTCGCTCTCTTAAAATGTGCCCAAAGCTTGTAACTACTGTCAACGAAATTCATAATTGAAAGGAAAGCTTTTTCTTTGCTCGCGACAATTTGGGGGTGCAACCTAATGACCTTCACCTCTCCGTTATTATGACTCGGCTTATGGCAAATACAGTAAGTGTTTTTCCTTTCGCTCATTATTTGATTTTTATTTAAGCAATAGTCTTGTTTAATTGTGCTTGTGTAGATAAACATCCAGCTCTCCTTGGTTGTCAAGCCCGTAGTGAGTGTTTAGAAAAAACCCGCAAGCGTACAATATCGTTAACAAGTAATAATGTAGTCAATACGAATATCGTCCATGAGGAATAACATTCAATCTTAATATTAGTTATAACCAAATTCGATGAGTAGTGACACAAAAGAGATTTTTGTTGATTTTTATTCTAAATTTAAACTATGAAAGTTATGAAGATTGGTGTAATCAAATAATGAGATGAATGTATCGTATTTCCGACTCCACCTATTAACGTTTAGTTCCGATTCTCGACTTATGTTAATTAGTGTTATTAACGTGGTTGTGACTATTGATAATTCGTTGGTATTCAATATTCTTTTCCAAAATATACCAAACATATGATTACACAACCCGATCCTATTTTTTTAGTCCGAATTCATATGCAAATCACACATTCAATCATAGAATTTATTGTATGTGATCGCACATGCCAAAAAAAATATTCCTAATATTTATTGCCAGTGTGTTGAATATACAATATTTTATTTATTGTGAATTGTTCAACACTACAAACGAAAAACTTATTTATCTAAATGGTGCACAAGCATTCGAACAAAAATAATTAATACATATTAAATCACAATACAAGAATTAACTAAAAAATGATAAATCTTTGAAATAAAAATTATAAATTAATAGGTTTTGTCATCCATTCAATACGTAAAAGATTTAGTCCAGTATTGTCATATGAAAATTACACAAAAGAAGATAAATGACATCACCCAAGGCTAAGAATGTTTTAAAAAAAGAACGTAAAAACTCCAATTCTTCGCTTGAAACTCGATTGCAAGTACGAAATTTCGCTTCTTGGATGTAGAAATCTCTATTTTCTTGCTCAATTGTGATTAAAATAGGGTCGGATGAGTTCGGATGGCTCCTAGGTCATATATAGTTCATAAGACTGTATTACTCAACAAAATAAAATAAGGAAAACAGATTTTTTTCTCGATTTTTTGAACTAGGCGCATGCCTCCAAGGACTTGAGGCGAACGCCTTTAAGAGGCTAATTAGCCTCTGCTAGGTCTACCGTGGGGTCAGATGCGTGCTTGACTTGCGGGCTTGGACGCAAGCCTTAACTTGGATTGGGGATCGATTTTGACAGTTTGGTCCCTGAAGATGTATTCACTTGCACTTTTGGTCCATTTTTATCTTTTCTTATCCCGTTGTCTTTCATTCACATCTAATTGAGTCTGAGCAAACTTTTGATTAATTGTATTTTAGTTCCTAACCTTTACTTTCTTGCAATTTAGTCTTCGTTTCTTCGTTTTTCCTACAATTCCACCGTTTTCATCAATTTGTACCTAATAAGTATAATACATATAGAATTAAGCCATAATTTATCCAACACCAATAGTACTAGAATACTAGTTTAGAACTGAGTCTAAGTATAGGCTCACGAGTAGACATAAACCAATTAAATTATTTTGACACTCCCAAGTCTTGGCACGTCTATTATAATTTAACTTTTGTTAAGTTATTTTCAGAAGTAGCTTTCATCAAAAAGTTGATGACAGTTTGTTTGTCAAGTCAAAAAGTACTATAAACATTAAATTAAATTAATCGTTTGGTAACATGATTAGAAAATAGGGATTAGTCAATTGAAACTTTCGAATTAAACAAAATTCTTTGGTGAACTCCTTTCCTAATTCATTATTAAACAAGACTTATTACACTGAAGCTAAAAAGCAATTTTCAAACAATTCATGGAACATTAATTAGAGCTCAAATGGAAGCAGGTCTTGGAATTTTACTTTTTTTTTAAATGCAATAAACTAAAATATTACATAACACAATTTACGAAACATGTAAACATTACCTGGAGTAATAGAGAACATAAAGAGACAATTCAGACAACATTATCTTAGAATAAGAATAGTATTTTTTTTTGTCCTCAAACACACAGCAGGGGATGGCACAGGCGATGAAGGAGCGATGTTATACGCTTCTTTTATTATTATTATTATTATTATTATTATTATTATTAAGGAAGTCCAATCTTACTTGGAACTTCTTCTATAATGAAACAGAGCAATAACATCATTGAGGCAGTACGAAAAATACCTTAACTATAAGAAGTCGAGTAGATGGATTTGTCCGAGTGGAGAGAAAAAAATTGAACTTAATATCGTCATTATCACCGATATCGTCATGTCATCAATAAGATATCATCAATAAGGAATGAAAATTTTAATTTGGTAGTATTTGATATAAATATATAGGACCAAGGATAAAATTGTAATATAAAAGTTATATTTTAGCTTTACTTCCATGTATTTGAGCTTCTCTAAAATAGTTTTAAAATGCTATTTTTTGGTAAATAAGCATTTTTTACCGAATCAACTTGTAAGATGATCCGACCCACATGATATTAAAATAGATTGGAGGGAATGATTTGAAGTTGAAATACTTCCCTCGATTCCCTAACATATTTAGCGCAATATGAGAGATAAAAGATGATAAAATAGGTAAAAACAGGTGACGAATAGCAGAGGTAGAAGGATCAAAATCCGACAATACTACGAAACAAAATGGCAGACGAAGAAAGCAATGCCGTGAAACAACCGTTCATTTGAACATGATTATTAATACAAACAGACAAGAAGCAACAGCAAACAAGGGCCAACACTAAGTGGAAATCAGATGTTCAGATGTCCAATCTATTCAAACCCCTAACCATACATTCTCGCTATGTCGTCTATAATGTCCAATGTAACTCTGAAGTCGCACCTCATAAAATAAAAAATGAGGTCCAAAAACTCAAAAAGCAAATATTCTTGATCAACTGGCAATTCAGTCCTCATTCAAGGGGGAGGTTCGTTGGGCGTAACCCTTTATGGAATGTTTAGTACCATGAACATTATTAAAGAAAACGTACTAAATATCAAACATGCCTTGAATATACAACGAATCATTTGTAGTCGATGCATCGAGTTCATTGACCACATCTAGTGTACATTTTAAGGTTGTGGAAGGAAAAATAGAAAGCACAAATGTTAATTCATGCAGAAAGTCAAAGATACTTCACTTCTAAGCTGTTAATCAACTGGAATATCCAATTGACACTTTTGCAGCATGCTATGAGTTAAGCAAACTTGTAGTATATATGATACATGTATCTTGATTGTAGACGATATAGTAAATTATTAGAAAATAGATTCAAAATAACGATATTTTGATAAGTGAAAACAACATAACAAAGCTTGAACAACTTGAAATGCACTGCTAAAATATGCACTATACTAATTGAACTGGTGGAGAAACAGGAACTGATGGAATCAAATAGGGATATCAAATTTAAGATTTTGTCTTCAAACACAAATAATTGTAGTTTATCCATTTTGCAGCCTCTATTATAAACTGACCTCAAATCCAAATTCAAAAACTACACATACTGAGAACATAGTGCACAACTTCAGAACCTCCTAGTATAAAACACTAATATGGGATGCCTTTTCCAGTATAAAACCATGTGAACAATTATAGTGAGTTGCACAATAGAACAGCACTATTAAATGAGAGCCGTGTAGCTATAATCTTCCAATTGATAGCAAACAGATAATTCTCCCTGCATTTCTACAAGAAAACGTCATGATGTCATCAAAAATATTTAAACCACCACGCAAGCACTTATAACATGGAGCACAAGTTTAGACTCTTCATAGTCAAAAGACTAATATAGATTGCCTTTTCCAGTATATAAACGTGTGAAGGTGATTGTGAACAATTATGCACAATAGAACAGCACTACGTAAAGCTATAACCTTCTGATTGATAGCAAAAACACATTTCTCCCCACATTTCTACAAGAAATCAACATGATATCATCCAAAATATTTAAATCACTGCACACTGTGACAACATGGAGCACAAGTTCACAATCGTCAAAGATAAAACACTAATATGGATTTTCTTTTCCAGTATGCGAAGCTGATTTTGAAGAATTATAGTTAGTTGCAAGATGCAGAAGCACTATTAATAACAATACCAGCCTTTTGCATACTGAATTATTCTTCTTCTTCAATTATTTTTTCGCATTCACCAACAAGATATCACTGCAGCAATAATTCTTCAACAAAAAGACAAAGCTCAAGAACCTTCATTGACTATGACAAATCCATTTATTCACAATGGACAATAACAAAGTCTCCCATCAACATTGATTCTTTTCACTACAACAAAGCCAATTGCAATACTAGCAATCGGCCATCTTCTGCTTATATCATTAACTTCAAAACTTCATCTTCCACTCAATGAAGCCGAAACCTCGTGACAACAAGCCGCTCTTTCAACTTACTCAATAATCCAGGCTAGAATTAGAAGTGGAGGATCTACCGCGGCCAAAACAAGCAAACAAGCTGCGTAGAATCCTCCTGAATACACCCCTCTCCCGTGGCACATTCCCTCTAGAGCCCCAAGAAATCCTTCTTGGAACACCATTATTATTAAACCCACCATCCATCTCAGTATATACCACTGGCAACTGCCTCTCCCCATCCCTCCTCTCTCCCGAAAACCGGCCCACAGCAAACCCACCACCGGGCAATCTCCATATCGTCAATCCAACAGTATCATCAGCATTCCCCACCACGTTTACTTCTCTGTTAACTTCACTTGGATCGCTACTTCTATTACCATAGTTATTATTATTATCATCAGTCGGCAACTCGTGTCTGCAAACTGGACACGAATTCCGCAATGAAAGCCATGGTATGATGCAGTCCTGATGGTATAAATGCTTGCAAGGCATTTCTCGAGCCTCACTTTGCAGCTCGAAAGCCTCCTTACAAACTGCACAGTGAGACTCAATTTCTATATGCTCATCAATTATCTCAATCGTTGGCATCGATTCGATAGCAGCCTTAGCCGCCGGAGGATTAATGTCGATTCTCCCGATACCATTCGCCTCAATTTGGGCCAACTGGTCTAGTAATCTGTCAAAACCTGATCCGAGTAAAAACTCGGACATACTAGCAGGCAGCGGCCGCAAACCCGTCCCAGCTCCATCGTCGTAATACAGTTCGAATCCTCCAGCCGCCGCTCCATCTCCTCCCTCATTAGGTCCACGAAGAACGATGACCGGGTTAAAGGGTGACCGGTTACCCCCATTCCTGAGACTCCTTCTGAGCCTCGAGCTGGATCCCGACCCCAAGCCGGGACTTGAGTCCGGGGTTTGCACCATGTACATGGAGGCGGTGGGGAAACGGCGGCGTCGGTCAGGAGTGTTGATTTCTTCGAGAAACCCACCATTACAATCGGGGCAAGTGATGGAATCTTGGGTCCAAACGCTAACGAATCGGTTGCATCTGTAACACCAGTATGATGAAGACACCGACATCTATAAATTTTCTTAAAGAAAATGAATCTTTACAGAAAAGAATTCCAACTTCAGATCTGAAAATGTCAAATGTTTGAAAAGAAAATGAAGATTAAGACTAAACCGTATAGAGTAAAGAGGAATGGATCCTGAATGGTCTTTGGGCATTGAGAAGAGGAAGGAGGAAAGGATGATTGGTCATGTAGAAATTTGAAGTATACGAAGAGGGCGAATGGAATAATATTGGGTGAGATGATTTAAATATTAACTCTTATTTCAAAAATCTTTAATTTTTTTCTCATATTCAACGTGAGTTTGAACCAAATTATTTTGAAAAAAATGTATTTTAAAATAGTAAATTGATGAAAAATGTGTGGTTAAAAAAAGAAAAAATTATTGATATAATAGAAAATATTATTTTATTGAAAAATGTGTGGTTGAAAATGAGTAGAATAATGAAAATAAAAATTTTAACGTCTACCAACAGGGGCTCAATCACAATTCACAAATTTATACAATAAGCCTCTATTTTATAATCATTATTCGAGGAAAAAAATGAAAAAAACAAACAAACAATATTTTCTTTTATTTAGTGAATTTATACTTGAAAATGAATAACTAGAAAAATAGTTTCCATATAATCGTCATTGTTGACCCCAAAAAATGAACCAACAAATATCGGACCCACTCTTTCCACGTTTAAGCACTGTTCCGACGCGTTTCTACCTGGACAACGGCGGTAGTTGACTTGATATGGACGCGGGAGGTATTTTTCCGGCGATAGACGAAAACGTTCGATCTCCGGCAAATAAAATGAAAAACAATCGCACTATCTACTATTACCGCGTTAAAACGGAACTAAATTGTATAACTATAAACAAGAATATGTGGAAGAATATATAAATATTTCGTCTCCAATGCTCTTTTGTTCATTTATGTATATTTTTTGCTCTCTTCCTCTCTCTCAGACATTAAGAAGGGTTATTTATACTATACTGGCCGACGTATCAGCAATTGGATTGAAGTCATGTGGCTTCATCTCCTAAATTACAACTTCACATCAACGTCCATTCATACAATTTGATAAATTGATTAAGGGTCACTCGCCCTATACTACAGACTGACATATCGCTACAAGCGTCACATTAATCACTTTTCGTAGATTTTCGAATCTTTTGCAAGGCAACAGCGTCAGCCATACGAACCTCGGATCGAACTTTTGAGGCGTTTCTTTCGGTGGGAAAATTTCCTTAATTCTTTAT
>CAIGRK010393547.1:0-12176 GCA_903798315.1 Fraxinus greggii | reverse complement strand
AAATATTCATGCATACGACAAGTAACTATTTTCCACATTTTACATTGCAAATGAATCTCTCTAAAATTTACACACTTATTTTTAATATTATCCAACTAACGTGCGAAGCACGTTTACCCCACTAGTATATACAATAAACATTAATAAATGGGAAGTATACTTACTGCAAGAGCTATCAAAGCAGTGACAATTCCAGCTTTTAGAGGCGCAGATACATACTTTGGATCAAACTTTAGAAGTTGAAAAGGGGGATCGTTTATTCCTTTACTAAGATCACCCACCTTAAATGAATAAACAATTTCATAAGGAGAGAATAACTTCAAGGGTGAGTTAGATTACATAGTACAATAAAAAAAGTTGTTAGATATTTGATGTAATTGACAAGTCTGTGAATAAAATGGACTAAAATTAATATATTGTAAAAGTTAAAGAGTAATGTGCAATTAGTAGAAATTGAGTTATATTAGGTATAGGGTTCGAGAATGGAAAAGAAGGAAAGACGTCGCCGGAATTTCACTAGACTGTCGTCAAGATTTGGCTTGAACGTCAAAAAACAAAAATTGTATCTCTCATTGCCCCCAGACCTTCGCTCAAGCAACACATTATCGCTCTCCTGTCGCCCAGCTCTCGCTCGAACGACAGAGTTATCCAGAGAATTTTGAATTCATTTTTAAGACTTTTTATCTGGCCCATTCATACCTTAACCTACTTATAAATTACAGAACTCCTCTGAACGTGATTTCTAAGGTTGAACATTGTGAAAAACATATTCTCTTCATATAATTTATTGAAAGATGTGAAATAAAATATTTTGCTCATACTCGGGGGGAGAACAAGTACTTCCATTCATAATGAGCTTTACGTTGTAGGTTCTAATATGATTTAAATGGTTTAACTTTCATCGGTAGGGGAATAAACTTATTGGTAGTAATGTTTAGCGTGTCATTTCTCACAATTTTAAGACTTGGAGTCCTATTTTCAAAGGATTATTGACGTTTTACACATATGGGTCACTTATACGCTTTACACACATGGTACGCTTTAAATGGTTTGACTTTCATCAGTAGGGAAACAAACTTATCTTTTTGAATGTTCACATCAGTATGTTTGAGTTATTCTGTGTTATTGTTTAAATAAATGATTAAAAAAAGGTGCAAAGTATTTTTGTGATATCTTTTAATTTTACGTTATCCCTTGTCATTTTGTGACAAAAAGAAGGAATAGATATTTTGGAGTAGATAACTTTTTGGATGTATATGATAATTTTGACTTGACATGATCTATCTGAAACTTTTAATTCAGTGATAATTTCAGTTTTACTAGATTAATTTTGATGTTTTGTAGTATCAATGTTTCGTTTTGGTATGTTTGGTTGTATTGATATTACATCTTAATTTAACTTATGATATGAAACTGAAAAGATTCATTATGAGTTATTAACTGCTTAAATTATTTTTACAATGTGTACTGCTTGATTTAATTGCTTGAATTACTTTTACACTTAGTACTGTTTCACATACATTTAATACTGAGTATTTGAGTTGTCTATTTTAGGAAATAAGTTTTGATAAATGAAAAGCAGAATTCGATTAAAACAATTATTGGTTGTGTCAGTATTTGAGTCTGTAATTCTATTTCACTACTACCTTGACTTTGGATTGTAGTTTTGTCACTGAATGTCAAATGGTGAGCTTTTTAGGTATTTGATGTAATTGGAAAATCTGTTAACAAAATAGACTAAAATTAATATGTTGTAGAAGTCAAGGAGTAATGTGCAATTAGTAGAAATTGAGTTATATTAGGCCTAGAGTTCGAGAATGGAAAAGAAAGAAAAACAGCGTCAAAATTTCGCTAGACTGTTGCCNGGAAAATCTGTTAACAAAATAGACTAAAATTAATATGTTGTAGAAGTCAAGGAGTAATGTGCAATTAGTAGAAATTGAGTTATATTAGGTCTAAGGTTCGAGAATGGAAAAGAAGGAAAAACGGTCCCTAAATTTCTCTAGACCGTCGTCAAGATTTGACTCGAACATCAAAAATAGAAACTATGTCGCCCAGTTGTCGCCGACCTTCGCTCAAGCAACACATTGTCGTTCGCCTATCGCCCAACTCTCACTCAAGCGACAGGGTTATCCGGAGAATTTTTAATTCATTTTAAGACTTTTTATCTGGCCCATTCACACCTTAACCTACATATAAATTACAGAACGCCTCTGAATGTGATTTCTAAGGTTGAACATTGTGAAAAACATATTCTCTTCATCAAATTAGCTTTCAAACTTCATTCTGTGTTTAATTCTTGGCGGTAAAAACATCAAATCCACAATCCAAATACCAAACTGCTACTTCCTACATATCTGTCATAGTTATGAAAATTAAGGGAACGTAACTGGAGTTCCAGTCGTTGAAGAACGCAGAGTTCTTCGTTAATCTACATGAGATAGACAAATTCACAAAGATGAGAATTGCTGTAGGAGAGCGCAATTCAGGAGAGCTTTGAAAATTGCAACTGGGAGTTGGTACAGGAGCACGAAATCAAGGAGAGCTGTTGGAATTACAGTTAGGAGGTTAGAAAGTATTAGTAGTGGTCGAGTCTAGCTGACTATAAGTTTTAATTCGTTTATAGTGGATTGTTGACCCGCAAAGTGCTTGGAGTTTTCACCCAGTTATGTTTCTCGGTGATAAATTCTTGTGTTAATTTATTGCTTTCATAACTGCGGTATTTCAACATAAAAAAAATTGAATTGTATGATTAACCATCTAGAGATAATTAATAGTGAATTGTTACTAATTAATTATTAAGTTTTTAATTCCGCATAAACACCTATTTACCCACCTCTAGGTATAGTTTGGGTCGAACGTCACATTTTCAAAAAGTTTATAGGATTTTTTTTTTTTGTTAGATATTGTTGAGTACTGCAAAAGTCTACAGTCTCAAACAAGTCATAAATGATATGTTCTGATTTTCCTGACTTTTTGATAATCCTGTTTACTTTTGTATTAGAAAAGCTTTCAATCTTTTTCAACTTCTAAAAGTTCAATTCTAGTCCACTTTAATAGCGTCCACCCTAAAAGAACCAGGTCGAAAAAGATATCAACATTTGATGAATCCGTTATGCTACATGCACATAACAATTTACATAATAATTTATCAACAAATAGTGTAGCGAGATTTAGTCGGATCAAAATCTTATTAATCAAATAACTTCCCCGTGCCACTTACATTTGACATCTTATTATTATTTAAAACATTATGTACAAAAAGTATTTTCCTTGATGAATATAGAACAAAACCTTATAATAAGCATGACTTAAAATGTAAATTCAGATTACTCACAATTGGAATGCCATGTTTCCCTGCTTGAATAAAGAAAAAGGCATCTAGTGACCACAACCACCATTGGAGCTATGGCTGACTGACACCCAAAATAATTTGGCTTTCTTATTTTTCTGCACTTTCACAATTTAATTATAGCATAAAAATTTAATTAATTTACATCAAAATTATAATTATATATATACTTTTGTAAGTGTTTAACTTACCACAAATCTAGTGATTTGGAGGAAGATGAGAAATATTGGACCCATTACAAAGCACTCCCATTTCCACCGCAAGAAATAATCGTTATGTTTGAAAATAAATTAGTTACTTATTTTGAAAGTTCTATCTTATTATCCAAAAATTGTATTCTTTTTTCTTAAGAATGGTTAGAATTAGGGTGTGACCCAAATTCCTTGTTTGAAGTACGGAAAAATTCTAATTGAAACGCACGTCAAGGAAAATTCAGTTTAAAATGCTAGTGGAGTCTTATGTCAAGTTAAAGTTCTATTTTGAAAGCCCATTGGGAGTTGAAAATTGGTATTGAACTCGAAGAAGAGTTCGAGATGGAGAAAATAATTTGGAAACAAAAAAAAATCGACAGAACGCTCGCGCCTGATACCTTTCCTGTTCTGATTTTCCTCGTTTTTCTCTCCTTTTTCATTTTGGACTCGATTTTTTGGTATCCTACTTCATCAACAACTCTGCTATTAGGGCTTGGACGTCCCCTACATGTTCCCTATAAATATTAGGCTCTTATATACAATTTTATAAGTATGAGAAAATAGATTACTAGAATTGGATCTTGTAAGATCCATTGTAATTTTCTCTCTTCTCTATTATTCTCGAGTCAATAAAAGCTCTTAATTCATCTGTCATATTTCTTGTCTTTATTATTCATTTACTTGATCAAATATAATTTATTATTGTGTCATATAATTTCAACATCTCAATCCAGTGTTTGTTTCTCAACCGGTGTGAACAGTACTGGGCAGAACCAGAACCATGACTCTTTAACTAGAAAATCGTCAAATTTGGATACATCCATTTACCAAGCCACATTGATGTGTATATGCATTCAAGAATTGGTTCTCTTTCTTTCATTGTATTAAGGAAAATTTACAAAATAAGCTATTTCAGTCTGATAAGTGATCCATTCCGCAATCTCCCGCAGATTCTTCTCAGATTTTGTTCCCTCATCATCATTCAAAACAAATATGATTTCAAGCAAAAACCAAAAATATATCGATAATCGGACACTTTCTCCAAAAATGCCAGCACCGATGGGTCATTCTATCAATCAAGCATCCTCAATTTTCTCGTTGACTTCTTCTCCGTGGATTCAATATGCATGATATCATAACTCAAGAAAACCTCTGCTTAAAGAAAGTCAAGAGATCCGAAAGGTTGAAATTTTAAAAAATACATTGAATAGAGACTTCAAGTGCTCCAATGGACAATGTTTGAACACCACTGCAAAGAGATTATGTAGATTCAAACTATAAAACAATCTTGATATTTTATTGCATATTTTTATACAAGAATGAAAAACTTACTACAATGGTGTGTACCTTGTAGAGAAAAGGACTAGGAAAATGTAAAAAACATGCTATCGGTAGAATTAAAGGATAATTGTAAAGGAACAAAAAATATAGAAAAATGGAAGCAACATAGTCTTAGGAATTCTTTCCCAACTTTTATTTCTCAAAAATAAAAAAGAACTCAAATTTCAGTGCACAAATTCAATGTTGTTGCCTCAATAATTAGGCAAATATATATAAAACACGCACGCAATTGACAGCCAAACTATGAAAGGGTAGTTACACACAATTTAGTCAAACTATTTCATGACTTGAGTATCAGCTGCCATGTTATGTGTCATCTTGTGCTTGATTTTGCTATCCAAAATGTGGACTAAGTTTGACTGTTGAACTTGTAGACTAAAATCAGATAAGCAGACAGCTGGCTGCCTAAATCTGACTTGCATAAAAACACTTGTGGCCGATGCCCCGCAGCTTTCATGCACTACCACAACATTTGCCCACAATCGAAGTTTTTCACCTTCCATCCTTGTCATCGGCACAATTTTCCATCGATATACAACTCGCACTGCATGACTTTTGTCACTATCATCTTTTGTAAACATCAAATTTATAGGCTAATCGGGCGCCAAGACAATAATACGAGGCATGTCAATGCTCATGCAAAAGCCATCACAACAAACACGGGTTAAACACTAATCTATTAGGGTTTGCATTATTTTTTAATTAATTATTCTCAATCAATTATAAAATATTGAGTAAATAAAGGAAAATGTAATCCGGGTCAACGCAAAAGGCTAGAAGGGAGTCGTGCAGTCACCGATGATGACAAATAAAGAAGAAGAAGAATACGTTGCTAAAAATGGGGCAATAAGTCGTGATTAGCTGCCTTTAAAGTCGTTGACTCCATGGAAAACTTTTAACATAAAGATCGCATTTCAGAGAAGGAGTCGTCACGAGGCAATGCCGGGCCAAACGGGGCGGTGAAAATACATCCTGAGGTATTCAATTAAAGCTAGTCAGCTTTAGGCCCCATGTGCTTCGGCCTTTTTCAATGTGGGTCCCCTTACCAACTACACTACATTTAGTGTGGGCCCCATCTTTTGGCCTTTTATCATTTTTCTATTCGCTAGGATTTGTTATTTGCCAAATTAATTTAATAAAGCTTTCACTTTTACATGTTTAGATTGAATCTTGTGTTGTTTAATTTTATGGAGTATTGCTTATCGAACTTGGTTCTCCATTTGGCAATCAATTTGTAAATTTTTTTTTTATTTTTTTGAATAATTTTATCTTCGATTCTTTATCTTTAAAACTTGAAAGAGTAACTATTAAATCATCATATTCAATTTATTATTATTATTTTATTTTGTTTTGTGAAAAAAGTGTATGAGAAAGAGTCTTGGACTTTAACTTAATTAAAATAAGAGATTTTCGAAATCATTATTCCAACCTTTTAGATAATTTTTCAATCTTTTTACTTAAAAATCATATGAATTTTAATTAATTTATTGGTATTTGATTTATTATTTCCATTAACATCCCATTCCGTGGCTTCTGAAGTCTATTCAATAGTTGGACTTTCTCACACGAGCATATAGTTAGTAGTCCTCTCTTATAATTTTATAAGTTATTATTTATTCATAAAAGTTAAAAATAATTACTCACATTTATGTAGTAATTATTAGTTATATTTAAGAGTAATGCATGCCCGTGCTCTTTTGGCAAGTAGTCGACATACGATTATGTTGCTCAATGCACGGAATTCAACTAAGCATGATGATTTATTTATTTCCTAAAACAAAAGCATCTTGCTTATTTCTATAATTTTCTTTTCTTTATTTTTCTAAAACTCTTTATTTTTCTAAAACTTCCTCTCCATGAGGAATTTCTATTTTAACAATAAATATCTTTCTCGTAAAAGTAATTGTTTGGCTATTTTTGTCATCGAGATACATTTCGAGATAAAAATTTCATCATCAATGCAAAATCACTTAATCTAAAAGTTTAAACTATTAGATTCATTTTTTTCCTATTAAACCCTTATACATGCACAAATTTTAGTGAAGTTCAACATTGTATAGAGGAATAGTCCAAATCCTCGTGTCATTGTTATCATTTCAATAGCCAAACGATATATACTTTATCCATTGACATGTCCTATAAGATGGGACTCGTTTGAATATATTAATCTTGAAGACCGATTAGCTCATTTAAGCTTAAAGCACGTAATCTAAAGCCCTAGGACATTAGAGGTCCATTTGAATTTTAGTCAAAGTGAATTGGCCTTGGAAGATTACTGAATTCTAATACCTTATGAAATCACCTGACCAAAAAACTTAAACGGTTAGATAACGTCGTATACACTAGAGTTATTTTAATAGATAACTATAATATGTGTAGAAGAAGAAAAAAGGACTAGGCAAGTCCCTTGACAAAATCTCACACACACTATTTGTATTTGGTCTTCATTTTCTAGTCACGACTTCCCTTTTTATTGCCGAGTCATTTGCTCAATTAGAAGCCTTACCAGTTCCTACACCCCTTCTCTCGCTCTATCTGTTTCCTCTTCTTATATGGCCAATCCCACTCCACTCCATCATATCCCTTTCTCTACTCACCACCAACTCCGCCACCTTGAACCACCCACTTTATCTCTATCGTCCATGGAGCAATTCCCCGTGAACCTATTGGCCTCTGATGAGAAAAGAAAGGTCATAAATGAAATGGATTTCTTCGCCGACAAAAAAGACGATGATGAGTCGAAAATAGGCACTGGCGATGAAGACGATGCCTACGGAAAAGATAAGATTGCACCCATAGAATTAGATTCCAATGTAAATGTAAGATTTTTTTAGTAATGTTTATTTAATATTAATCGGTTAGGTTTGTGTGCTTAAGAATTCTTGTTTTATATATACAGACTGGTTTGCATCTTCTTACTGCCAACACTAGTAGTGATCAGTCCGTAGTAGATGACGGGATTTCTCCGAATTCAGAAGATAAAAGATCAAAAACTGAGGTGAGACTAATCGTATTTGTAATTCTGATATATGCACTGGATAGGATTGGACGATATAATATAACGACTTGCACTAAATGTTACTGGATTTAGATGGTCGTCCTTCGAGCCGAAGTGGAGAGAATGAACTCGGAAAATCGTTGTTTAAAGGACACGCTAAATCAAGTGAGGAACAACTATAACACTCTTCAGATGCATCTGATGACACTGATGCAACAACAAGAAAGAGATCATCAGAGAGCTCCCGATGATAATGGTATAACACAAGAACGTGGTGGAAAACTACTGCATGGTAATAATAAGCAACATCAAAATGGTAACGGATTTGTGGTGCCTAGAAAATTTATGGATCTTGGAATAGCAGCCGATACGGACGAGGCCTCGTTATCGTCATCCGAGGGACTGAGCTGCCTGAACCGATCACGATCACCTGTTAATAATATCAATGGTTTGTCAAAAGAAATTGGGAGAGAGGAGATTTCTGATAAGGGGTCTCAAGGTTGGGGTCCTAACAAGGTTCCTAGACTCAACCACTCTTCGAAAAGCGTCGATGAAGCTGCTGAGGCTACTATGAGGAAGGCCCGAGTCTCTGTTAGGGCCCGATCAGAGGCTCCAATGGTATGCGATTGAATCTAGTATAGATATAACAACAAATTAAATCTTGTTCTCAATAAATATGGATTGATAATACCTTCGAAACATTTGGATGTTTTCCAGATTTCAGATGGATGCCAATGGCGCAAATACGGGCAGAAAATGGCGAAGGGAAACCCATGTCCTCGAGCATATTATCGGTGCACCATGGCTGCTGGTTGTCCGGTTCGAAAACAAGTATGTATAAATTTTCTTTAACTTTTGAACAACCAACATATCATAGTAATTTAATATCAATAAATGATCTACCAGTTCCATACAATATCCACATCATTTTTAACATGCATCATTGCTTAAAAATAGAAGCAACTTTTACTAATCTACTAAATTTTACCTCATATTGTTTGAAAAATTAGGTCATTAAGGAAGGTTTGTTACTTTGGACTAGTAGACATGCGACATGATTAAGATAGAGAAGTATGTGAAAAATTAGTGAATTACCTTGTCATTAGAGTAGATAAGATTTTGACTTTTATTTCTGCTTTAACATTGTTCCCCCAGGTACAAAGATGTGCAGAGGACAGAACCATCCTAATAACAACGTACGAAGGAAATCACAATCACCCATTGCCACCAGCAGCCATTGCAATGGCATCAACTACATCTTCAGCTGCAAGAATGCTACTCTCGGGTTCAATGCCAAGTGCCGATGGTCTAATCAACTCAAATTTCCTCGCCCGTACCCTATTCCCTTGCTCCTCCAGCATGGCCACCATATCTGCCTCCGCGCCTTTTCCTACTGTTACATTGGATTTGACTCAAACACCAAATCCCTTACAATTCCCAAGATCTCAAACCCAATTCCACATACCATTACCTAATGCAGGCCACAGTTTTCCAAGTAATCCAGCCGCACTTCTACCTCAAATCTTTGGCCAGGCATTATACAACCAATCCAAGTTTTCGGGTCTCCAAACGTCACAAGACATGGAAGGCGGCTACCAGGCCATGCCATCACTCCCGGCTGCGATGCAACAAGGGCAGCAAAACCAACTTACTGATACAATGAATGCACTTGCAGCAGATCCAAATTTCACAGCTGCATTGACAGCTGCCATTACATCTCTTATCGGGAATTCACTTCCAAACAATGCCAATAATACTGCCACCAACGTCGTGGCTACCACAACCAGCAACAACGGTGGTAGCGTTACGACTAGCAACAATAATAGCAATGGAAACAATAAAGTCAGCAGCTCAAGCTTTCCAGTGAATTGAATATCAATAAGCACTATTTTCCACTTTGTTTTTTGGGTATTTTAAAGTATTATTCTCATTTTACTCCAATAGACTATTACAAAGTGAAATTATACATTAAGTGAGTAATGTTTTGAGTTTTTAATAATGTAATTCAAACTGTCAATCAATGTAGAAAAATGTTGCTTTTTGTAAGGAGCCGGGAATATGTGGACAAATGTGTATCTATTTTGTGTTATTGTTGGAATTGTGGATTCTTGTGTGAGTCAAGCAAAAAGTCTAAGGAGAAAGGGACAGAGATAGAAAGAAATTAAGAAGTGTTGAAATATTCTTGGAGCGTTCACTTGTATTTTTCCTAAGTGCTAATCGTATGGCAGCCAAGAAAGGAGTCAATAAAAACGTCTCAAAGTTGTTAGAAATTAAGTGGCTTGTTTGACACGGAATGACAACGAGAGAGAAAGAGAAGGAGAGGGTTGTCTTACTCGGTTTATAGTCTATGACCACACGGATTTCAGGTTCATGATGACATAGCTCTCTTAAAAATCAAATCGTGAGTAGATTTACGAATTGGTATACCTAGAGACTTATATTTTGAGATTCTAATATATGTCATTCTTGTTTTCTAAAGAATTAGATTTTTCACTATAAATACTTATTTCTCTTTGAGGGGTAGCTAGGAATGAAACGACGCATTCATTCCCCTAACTCCGCTTAATGTGTGAGCAAACTCATTATCCATAGGAGTAATTTCATTTAGGTGTTAGGTAAAGCAAAAACTTTAATACATCAAGTCTATAGATATCAGAAGGTTCCAAAGACACAATGGGGTCAAATATGACTGGAGAATTACTATTAAATTTTATTGAAACTACATATAAAGTAATAGTACAGAGAACAAAGTATTGGAGGAATGGTAATGAAGGACAATATCACAAAATTGATGTCACCAAGTTTGAAGCGATAGAATGTTGTAAAAGTATAGATTGAAAAAGCTAGGATTTTGTTATAAATTCTTCAACTTTTCATAGTTAAATCGATTGTATGACACATTTATTTCGCTCAGGATTTTGAGTGACTTTTCTTAATGAAGTGTAGATTACTTCGTACAATATTGTCTCAAATTCATAATGAATAGCACACTTGTTTTCTTCTATTCGATTTTACTTCCCTTTTAAAACTGTTTTTAAGGAAATAAAGTGAGCTGAATAACCCTAAAATTGGTGTGGTGTGATCATGTGCATGTCAATTGATTATTTGACAAAATATTTGTCGATTTCTATTTTTAAAACTTTAGAGACTTCGACTGCAAATTTTGTTCGTGTTATTTGATGCTTTCTACAGTTTCAAATTTTGAAAGAGAGAGTGGGATGGTTATTTAATATTTTGAAAAGTTGAAGTTGTCATAATATTCTAAACATCATTTTAATTTTGAAATTTTATATACTTCTTTTGACGATTTATATTTTTGCCGTGCATGTATATAAATGACAACTTCGTATATTCAGTTTTCATTTCTTTAGTTAGCTCTTTTCTTAGGCGTAAACTAAAGTGAACAATGTTATTCCTGCTCATGCAAAAAAGAAATTTAGGAATACATAGACATAAACCTTCAATCAATGTAGATTCAATACCAAAAAACAATTTAACCTACATGAGAGTTAAATAGTAAAAGATAATCTCATGTACCATTATCATACTTCTTCTCATCATGCACTGTTTGTAATATTTTATTGGCGCAAGGTCACTCCAATAATCACTACACTTATCGGAGTTCATCAAATTTAATTTGTCCATAACTCGACTCTAGTAAATTCGATTCCTCATACATATCGCATGTATATATATTCAAAAGTATAACTTACATAACAAATGTTTCGAGATGTAAGAATAAAGCTATGAGCTCTTGCATATTATGTTTATGTGACTCATTGTAACAAGGAGAATTCCAAATTTAATTTCTGATTTTGTACTTTTTGATAACTCTGAATAAAAAAACTGATTTCTTTCAAGATATTTGAATTAATATATGTATAAGTTAACTATTTCTCTCATCCCAAGAAAAATCTATTTAACATATAAAATTAAATTTCTTAGATGAAATTTTTTTATTTTCATTATTTTCAAAAAATAAAAGAGACATCAGTGAAATATTCTATTATCTTATATGTGCAAAGAAGATTATTCTTAGAAAAATCAATTTATAATGAACTAATCCTTTAGAAAATTCACTTCTAAATTTAAATTGTCAAACATATGTTCATCATAGATAGCATCAAATCCAAGAACCTTAAACAGAGTAGCGGATGAAAAACAAAATAAAATGGAATTTGCTGATGGAATTGGAATAAATGGCGATTAAGTGATCAAATATCCGGTGGAGGACCTCAAGGTTCAATTTTAAAATAGTTTGGTCCATTACGTTCCAATTAAAATGAAGAAGGTC
>CAIGRK010393546.1:0-11900 GCA_903798315.1 Fraxinus greggii | reverse complement strand
TCATGTGATAGACTCAGGGTGTGTACGGTAGAGATTAAAATCGGATTAAAATTGAAAAATTATCCATTATTGTTGATTTTTATTAGACGAGTGAGACTCAATAATGGCTATATTTTCAATTAAAATTGGATTAAAATTCCTCCCAAACAAGCTGTTAATATGATTACACATCATGTGGAATTTCCTGCCAATGGGATAAACATTCTTAACAGAATCATTTATTTGTAAAATTCATAGAGCATGCAAAAAATAAAGAAAAAGGTCATTTTATGATGGGACATTTCCTGCCGGTCTTGCAACAATCATGCATCTCGAGATCTGTCTACTTGTACATTATTTTTTGCACAGGTTGATCAAGCAGAAAGTTACGGTTTATATGCTTCAATGAGTGATGAAGCAGAAACATTTCTTTGTGGCCTGGTGTTCGAGTATTTACATATCATGGGATATGGAAATTGGAATTTGATTCATAACTTTACGGGAAATCTGCAGGTTGGTTCTGCAGATGCATTGGCTTTCTATTTACCAGGTGTTGTCAGTCAGATTGGGAAAGTGTTGCACGTATCGAAATCTATGATTAGTGGGGCAGCTGGAAGTACGGAAGCCTTGGATCATGCAATTAGAGGTTTTGCAGAATATCTTATCATAGTTCTCGAGGATAATGTGAATATATCTAGTCTTGGTATCATTGTGAATGATAGCTGTGGCCTTTCTTCGAGGGAAGAGAAACCATATGCATCATTGCTGGAGGAACTCCGTCACCTGCCTGTTAAAAATCAAGGTGAGGAAGAAATTACTGCTAAAGATTTGACGAAATCTGTAGACGGGGGCATTACAGTACCTGGCTTCAGAGAGAAGGCTCATGGTGATTCTGATAGAAAGGTTGGATCATTGCGTGTTAAGCGTACGAGAGAGTGGATCGCTAACACTTCTTCTCATGTTGATAAACTTTTGTCTGCTACTTTTCCCCATGTAGGTTATCACAGTTGTGATTCCACAGTTTTCTTCTTCAGGCTGAACTTTAAATGTTGAAAAATCTAATTCTTCTTGCATCTTTCAGCTTTGTGTTCATCCAACCAAAAGAGTGAGACAGGGACTTCTGGCCGCTGTGCAGGCACTCTTATCGAAATGCAGTTACACACTAAAGGAAAGCAGGTTGATGCTTTTGGTGAGCTTGCAACTAAATCTGTAACTTATGCAATTGAGTTCCTTTAGAGTGTGTGGTGATGTGCCTTTGCTTACTGCTTTACGTCAGCATAATTTGGAACTTTTGAAAATGGATCTTGTTGTCACTTAATAGCTTTGGCTGATTTAGTTCCCTTTCCATCATCCTTTCATCCTGGATGAAAAGAGTATTTGTTCCTTGTATATGTTGGAGTAATACAGAGAACAGAATCATCTCTGTCCTCTACCCTCTGCACTTCATTTATACTGGCAACTTCTCCCACCTTTTCTCCTGATATTACTATGACCCCGTAACAATGAATGACTTAATTTGTACATAAGGAAACTGTAAATCTGGGAGCCATCTTAGTATCAAGAAGATGCTCTAGTGCTTCTGTCTCTCGCGGGTGCTTTCAAATTTAACTCCTGCTTGCCATAATGATTCATGTTCTAAAGTCGCAACATTTGACAGCATCCTAAATAGGGTGAATGTTGGTTGATATGGAGTACTATCCAATCTCACATTCTGTGACAAAGGGTCGGTTTTCCAAAACGTCTTTCCTACCAAGTCACATAGATCAAGTGCAACTTGGAATTTCATTAATTTTCTTCTATCTAGATGGCAAAAGGGCCTTTTGGTGTATCTTACCTCTCTCTTAGCCTGACCTCGTAATTGATGTTCTGGATTATTAGATGCTTCAGAGTGCTATGATATTTGGTTGACCTATAGTTATATGTAAGTTGTCTGTAGCTGAAATTCATTGGTATGGATATTTAATTGTGAGCTGTTAGTAACTTTGACATTATTGGATATGTGCTGGTTGATAATGCAGGAGTGCTTGTGTGTTTTGGTCTGTGACGATTCTGAGGAGGTCTCTTCAGATGCTCAGGCATTCTTTAGACATGTGTTCTCGTCAAGTGTAAAACATCAACTAGAGAGTGACGTTGCCAAGGTCTTTAGCAGGTATAGTTCATCCCTTTCTGCTGTATGTTACCCTATCTATGATGCCTTGTCTTGTAAGGTTGATAATGTTAATAATGTATTTCATTTACAGGCTTGTTGAACAGCTCCCGCAAGTGGTACTGGGTAGTGAAGAGTCAATTGCACTATCACATGTTCGGAAGTTACTCGCAGTTACATATTTTTCTGGTCCCCAACTTGTGGCAGACTACCTCCTTCATTCTCCTGTACACTTACCTTCTCAGATTTCTTTAAGTTAATTTTTTTCTCCTGATAATTTAGCCCGTTTGGGCTCCAATTTTCCAAAACTAATTTTCAACCACACATTCTCCCATAAAATAATGTTACACTTAAACCCAAAACTTTTCCTTATTTTATGGAGTCCAAACAGGAGCTTAATAAGTTCTAGTCAGATGAGCTGTTAGGTAACACTAGCTCGGATGAGGGCATGCATTATTTGTGAAGAATACTAACCTAGACGATGTTTTCATTGTGTCTCACATAAGTGACTCCTACTAATCAGAGGGACTGTGTAATCAGTCTCAGCGTCCATTCATTAATATCTTAGTGAATCTCAGCGTCCATTCGTTAATATTATCTTAGTGAATTTCGATTTGCTATCAATTACATCTTTCCACTTCTTTGTTGTCCTTTTCTCGCGAGTCATCATAGATGATGCTAAGTAGGAGAAACAACCCCTTAGTTTGCCCTAATATCCAGAGGCCAAGTGTCTGAGCATTATAAAATGACAAGTTTGATATAATCATTAATAGAGAAACTAACTTTACTTTTATTTTTGGTTTTAGAAGGATTTTTGTTCTCTTTCTGAACAGACATTTGTATCATTATCATGCAGGTGACGGCTGCTCAATTCTTGGATGTTTTTTCCCTTTGTTTGAGTCAGAACTCAGTATTCTCTGGTTCACTTGACAAGCTTGTGTTGGCAAGGCCATCCTCCTCTGGATTCATGCGTTCCATAGCGGAGTTAAAGGCTATAGCTGATGATTCAGTGCCTTTAGATGTTCAAAATAGGAAAATGCTATATATGCCTGAAAATGAACAGACTGAGTATGAGCTCCCTCACTTGCCACCTTGGTTTGTTAATGGTGGAAGCCAGAATTTGTACCCTGCTTTGGCTGGAATTCTTAGACTCGTTGCTAGATCTTTATTTGCAGGTAGGTTTTGTCTCTCTGTACATCTATTTATTTTCTTCATAATACTTTGACTGTGGCCAAAACTTAATCCAAGTCAATCTTTTTTCGCTTTGTCTAGGCTCTCAAATTGGAGGCTCTCTTTCCGTTATAATTGATATTCCTCTGGGGCACTTGCATAAATTGATTTCCGAGATACGGATGAAAGAGTACCATAAGGAAAGCTGGCAGTCATGGTATAAGAGAACAGGTTCAGGGCAGTTGGTGAGACAAGCTAGTACTGCTGCATGTATTTTGAATGAGATGATATTTGGCCTGTCTGATAAAGCTATGACCACTTTCCGGATAATGTTTGAGAAGTCCAGTTTAGGATGGCAAGACACTGAGAGCTTTCATGCAGATGGTAATGGTATATCTTGCGAATTTGTATCTGATGCACAAGAGGAATATGTTTGGAATATTGATCAGGATAGTGGTGCAAGGACCCACTTGATCGATTGCGTTGGTAACATATTACACGAATATCTGTCTTCTGAAATTTGGGATCTTCCACTTGGTGATAGAGCCTCTCTCCGACAACTTGATGAAGAAGATGGAGACGTAACTTCGTATTTTTTCCATGACAATGTGATGCTACATCAGGAAACATATTATTTTCTCTCACCTCAAACTTGGTTACTTGCATGGATATTTTATGATTTTATCATATACTGAAAATGAACTGCAGACATTTGGAATTTGCTGTATTGATTTTAGGTTTGCTTTTCTCAACAGGTTATTATTGAGGGGATTGGCATATTTAATATTTGCCTTGGAAAAGAATTTTCATCATCGGGATTTCTTCATTCTTCACTTTTTATGTTGCTTGAAAATGTTATTTGCTCAAATTTTCAAATCAGAAGGGCATGCGATGCTGTCTTACGTGTTATCTCTGCTATACATGACTGTGCATCGGTGAGTACTTGTTATGCTGCATTTAATTGATGGTTTTCTAATCAGTGAATACATAATTCAAAAAATTCTTGCAGGTGGGTCACTTAGTATTGGCTAATTCAGACTACGTAATTGATTCAATATGTCAGCAACTGCGCCACTTAGATCTTAATCCTCAAGTGCCAAATATACTTGCTGCGATGCTTTCTTATGTTGGAGTTGCTGATAAAGTACTGCCATTATTGGAGGAGCCGGTATGAGTTTACTGTTACAGGAATCAGTTTGTCTTGTTTATGATCATTGCATTTTTGAGAAATGAGATTTATTACCATTTTAATTTTATATGTGCAACCTACGACCTGATGCAATAAGCTTGTACAGATGGGTGCAGTGTCTATGGAACTTGAAATTCTTGGAAGGCACCAGCATCCAAATTTGACCACTTCCTTCTTAAAGGTTATCTCTGCAAGCAATTTTTCTTGTGTTGCATTACATGTTTTGATTGTGTCGTTTTTGTTATCAGATACTGGGTCTTCTATAATAATACGTTCTCTACCTTGATTTATTGATTCATTTTCACATGTAAATGTGCTCATTATTTTATTCTTTTGAATCAACTTAGGAGCTTTAAAAGTCAATTGCTTGCTTAGGCTAATTATCAGGCTTTTGCTGATTTGGCATTTTTATATTTATTTGTGCTATCTGTAGCAACTATCATAATTGCTTTACGACCTTAAACAATTTGTTGATTTATTTGTTTCTATAGGCTGTGGCAGAAATAACCAAGGCGTCCAAACACGAGGCTTGTACACTACCAAACAAAGCAGAGTCATTTTGGAAGGATGTCAATTTTAATGTAGTGAATTCAGAGAAGAGAACAGGAAAGCTTTCTACTTCAACTTCATATGTTGATAATACCAAGGATATAGATTACATGGAATTGGGTGAGTATCCCTCAACTGTTTGTTAGATATAGCTTAGATATCCCAATGGTGGTTCTTGATATAAATTGTTGTTCATTCATGAAAATATGATTTTTATTTCCTTCTCTTATCAAGTACTTCCATTTAGTGATATCCTTTTGAGTCACTATATGAAACAATTGGAACAATGAGAAACTTGGTGGGCCACCTCTGAATCTGATCTTGATTTTCTTCTTCTATGAGTTTGTGGATGTAGAGAAAATCTCAAATTGTAATTTGTACCATCTGACCTGGGCAAAAAGGAAGCATTATAAATATAGATGTATATGCTTGTACATTTCATGTTTTGTCTCACTTTTTTCTCTCTTGTGCCTGAAGTGTTTCATCTGTTTAAATCTGACGATGCACATGATTTGTATTTAGTACCTTTGTTGTTAATTATGAAGTTGCTTCTGAATTTTCTAGTTGACGTGAAAATCGTTTTTTCAACAGAAACAAAAGCCCTTCTGTTTTTAGGAACCATGCTATTAACTACCATTTCACCAATGATTGAAATCAATGAGTTTTGCCCACTGGAAGTAAGACTTGGATATGGTCCAGTCCTTCCTTCAGTTAAAAGAACATGTAATTGAAGATATCAACTCCATATTTGCCCACGGCAGTTTAATCCTAATGACCTGTGACCTGAGCAGCTAATAAATGAAGAAATATGGAAAGAAGGGGAAAACATTGAATTCTTATTTGGAACCTATTTAATTTATAAACATTATCGGTCAAACCTACTGTTTATCCACATATTTCGTGGGACTCATAAGTGCTGCCCACTTATCTACCAATATATAATTTAAACCAATTATAATCACTTCCCAAACATGCACAAAGCTTTCTCCATTATGAACCCACTCTGAATTTATGTGTTCAGAATGCCACGTGTCAAGTTGAATGCTGTTTCATTAAAAAGAAAATGCATGCACTTTTTGGTTAGTCTGAAGGAAATTTGTCTCAAAGAACAGAGCATAAATCAAATTTGGTGTTGGGGTTACAAAGAATTGCATCTTTTACAAGTGAAAGTGATGTCTCATTTAACATTGTTCCGGAAACAGAGACGGGAAGTCGTCCCAATGGTGCAAATACGCAAATGGAAGAATGGGAATCAATTTTATTCAAATTGACTGATTCCAGAAGATACCGAAGAATAGTTGGATCTATTGCCGGATCATGTTTAAAAGCTGCAACTCCATTAATTGCTTCAGCTGATCAAGCAGCATGTTTGATAGCATTGGATGTGATTGAGGTATTCTTCTGTCCAAGTAATTTATTATGGGGCATGGAGCAATCTATTGGCTTTGATATTTAAGACGTCAACCTCTATCTTACAAATTTGACCAATGATTTTCCTAACACTTCTCATTCTAGATGACTCCTTTTGGATTGCCTAATAGAATGTCTAATCTTTAATTTCTTTAATTATTTTTGATAATTTTATCCTCTATACTGTACCCAGTTTTAATAAGATTCACTTGCTTTTAATGTTTTGACTTTTAGCCTTTGTTTGAACCCCATTTTGTTGAAAAAATAGATTTTATAATAGTAATTTTTTGGAGAATGTGTGGTTAAAATGTGGGAAAAGGTTTTGGATTTATGTTTAAAATTATTTCATTGGGAGAATGTGTGATAGAAAATAAGTTTAAAAAAAAAAAAAACGAGTTTTGAAACAGTGGGGCTCAAACTGGGGCTTAATGTTTTGATAGATTTATTATCCGTAAGTGTTACGGTAAATAATTTTTATTGTTAAAAGCTCGTAAAAATTACTTGGAGGTGATCTATTTGATGATCAAGATGTGTTGTTTTAGAATCCTTTATTTTGTTCACGTTTTTTTCTTGTTCAAATTTGTTTTGCCGATCTCTTCAAGGATGGAATTATCGCACTAGCCAAAGTGGAAGAAGCCTACAAGCATGAGAGTAAAACCAAAGAGGCAATTCAGGAATTCCTTAGCTCATGTTCATTCCATATTCTTCAGGATACCCTAGATGCGGCTGAAGATGAAACAGGAGAGAATAGATTGCTCCCTGCAATGAATAAAATTTGGCCTTTCTTGGTTTGTTGTGTCCGAAATAAGAATCCAGTGGTAAGTTATTTGATTCTCTTCTTAATAGCCTGAAATCAGAATTATTAATGCGTTTCCTAGCTTTTCAGACGTTTTAGCTAAAAGGAGAGAGAAAACTAAGTGCTATCATATGATGCAAATGGTCCTAATTTTGACTGCTGGATATTTGATACTCGTTATTTAGATGGAAATTCATTAAGATAAAATTTACAAGGATTCTTTGAAATCATCAAGTGCATGTAACAAAAAGTACACCGTCTATAAACTGTGGTCTGCTAGTGACAGGATTATCTACTATGATTGCGACGTGAATGTGTGACGGCCAGAACAGTTACTTTTCTGTTTGATCCATCAGAAATCTCTTTACATGTCTTGGAATTGTTGCTTATCTTATTTGAAAATTTTAATACAGACCATACGAAGATGTTCTCATGCGATTAGTACAGTGGTACAAATCTGTGGGGGTGAATTCTTTTCTCGCCGTTTTCGTGCTGATGGGATTCACTTCTGGAAACTCCTAAGCACATCACCCTTTCAAAAGAAACCCTTCTCTAGAGAAGAAAGAACCCCTTTCCAACTTCCTTACAGGAGCATCTCCACATCTTCGGAGGATCCACTTGCTGAAATTTCCAGCCTCAAAGTCCAGGCAGAATTGCTGAACATGATTTCAGACTTGGCTCGGAACAAAAGAAGCGCTTCAGCATTGGAAGCCGTCTTCAAAAAGATTAGTGGTCTGGTAGTCGGGATAGCATGCAGCGGTGTTAAAGGTCTTCTGGATGCTTCTGTTAATGCTCTTGTAGGACTTGCATGCGTTGACCCCGACCTCATATGGCTTCTCTTATCTGATGTTTACTACTCAAGAAAGAGAGATTTGCCTTCACCACCTAGTTCTGAATTTCCAGATATTAGTGAAATTATGCCTCCACCTTCATCCTCTAAAGAATACCTTTATGTGCTGTATGGAGGTCAAAGTTATGGATTCGACATTGATTTCACTTCCGTGGAGACTGTGTTCAAGAAAATGCACACACAAGTTTTTACTAAGCAGATATACTGTTAAAATTATCTCGAGAAAGATCTTGTATAATACGTTTTACTTCCCAGTTTGTAAGACTGTTTTGTATTTGCAATAGTAATGTGATTTTTATTATTTCAATATTTCTCTTTCCTCTTCTTGCGAACCTTGGACTTTAATTTCGAGAAGTAATAACGTGAAACTAAAAAATATTTTATTACATGTACGACATATGAGGCAATTGAAAAGTGGAAAAACCATTACCTAACACATTCGGGTAAAATTTTCGAATCAGAGGAAAAAATACGCCAAAAAGGGGGAAGATGGATTTAACGTTTCTTTATTTAAAGGGTAATTTCGAAAATTAACAATATTTATAAGGACATCATTGTCCAAAAAATATTTTTTCAGCTTCTGCACTTTTACAACGTTATATATTTTGTAATGATGATGTGATAAATTTTGCCATGCTATCATTGAATGCAAAAATAGTGTCCAATATAACATAAATTAGGTTGAATTCAAACATTGATTTATGGCCTCAAATAAGGATAGAAACTACACTTGTCAAATTGTAATAATAATTTCCTTCCACTGGTCCATAATATAATAAACAAAGAATTAACAGCATAGATGGGCAATCCTCATTTAGGAGTCAAAACTGAAAACCAAGGATATCCTATTTCGTGCATGAAACTGTGAAAAGCTCCAGCAGTCCGTGATAAACTTGGCCAAGTTCGATTTGTTTGGTACACGTATATATCGTATTGATAAACCAATACAAAACTCTGGAACCATCCACGACCAGCAGCTCTTCCTTCAATATTTGGGAGATAAGTGCAATTTTAAAATGATTTCTTTTCATAAGAAACCAATCCGTGAATTCCACCTTCAACTTGTGCAGCTCCAGTTCTTACCTGAAAAGTAGAATGACCAGAGACTTCAATCCAACAAAGTTGATTAGATACATCAGATATAGATTTTGTCATATTTAAAAGTTAGAAAGAGTATTTGGACAAAAGTCATGCAGGATTCCAATTATTGAGAATATAAATCTTGATAACCAAATATCCCAAAATGGCTTCATACTTGGTAAAAACTATAGCTAGAATAGCAAAGGAAGGAAAACCAAAAGCATAAATCAAACCTCCAGTCTTAGCACGCCTGATCTCAAAAGGTTGTGACCAGACTGCAAGGAGGAAGCACCAAGATCCTGGAAACCCTGCTTCACTGCTTGCATCGTGTAGGGAAGGAACTTCAATACAGAACCTTTATCAGCAACTGCCCCAACAACCCCTTGAGCAATCTTCAACTTAGCTGTATCACCCAAGTACCTAGCATCACTCCCTTTCATCATTGCTTCTAGGGATCCCATACCTCGATATTTTTTGACTCGACGATCACCCTGTCATTTCAAATTGCAGATAATTTTAACGGGGTTTAATGTAGTTACCAGAGGGAAAATACTACGGAAAAAGAAAATCAATGATTAAAGTTGGAAAAAAAAAGTAAAAGTGTAAAATAAAGAAGAGTCTAACTTATAAGGTGATAAATCCTTCCAAAACCACCACCTCCAATTTTAGTTAAACAAAAAATGGAATTTCCAGTACACAAATTGATCAACAAAAAGCAACATGTAATCTTAAAAGCCATTTGCTAATTATAAAAATTCTGAAAACATGGATACTATAAGTGCTCTCAAATACATTCTGCTCTATCATTACCTTAAGTAAATTTTATCACCTTGGCAGACAGAATCAATGCTCATTCAACTATTTACTGCAATAAATTTGTTAGGGATCCGGTAAAATCTGCATAATTTTAAATCTCTATTTCAATTGCATATATCTTATCTCATTTTATAAAGGGATTTAGCGTCTCTAGCAAGCCAGTTCTATATCTGCAGAGGGGACAGGGGAGTGATTAACTAATAAAATTCAAATTATCAAAAGAAGCACTCATCAAAAAATAATAATAGCAACAATAATATCATATGCACGGTGGCAGCTACCTTAAATTCGAGACATATTGACCAATGTTCAGAACAAGCAAGAGATAATGTGTAGAAAACAATAACGAACTCAAAGATGGAGGGAAGTTTAAATTTTTGCCATACAAAATACATAATGCCACAAGCACCTGATTTATGTAAGTGCCAGGAGCTTCACTGCTTCCGGCTAAGAAGCTTCCCATCATCACAGTTGATGCACCTAAGACCAAAGCCTTGACAATGTGCCCGGAATTTGAAATGCCGCCATCAGCAATAACAGGCACACCACTCTGTACAGCAATTGATGCAACCTTGTAAACAGCAGTTGCCTGAAAATTTTACAACATAAGCATGTAGGTCAAATCCTTTTGAAACAAAATGGAGGAAAACTCAAGTTAAACTAGCAATATTTCAAATAATTTCGAATTATTATCAAAATACTCAATAAACCATTCAAAACCCAAAACCCAGCTCAAAGAAATCTAGTCAACAGCACACAGTAGACATATATTTATTAAAGTGCACCAAAATAAACTAAATTTCTCTAAAACAAAAAATAATCTTAGGAATGAGAAACCACTTAGAACATACTAATATGGTTACAAGCAGAAAGAAGAGAGAGAGAGTCATGCAATTTTTTTTTATTAAATCTACCATCAAATCTCAAAACTCTAGTGATAGGTATTTTATTATTCAACATCTTAAACCAGGTGTTATTTGAATCATATCATCTTTAAACATAGACTCAAAATATAAAACAGCATATAATTACTTTTCTAACATTCTGCTCTATCCAACATATGCACCCTAAAATACAGAATTGTTTCCAACATACTGCCCTATTCCAACATATGCACTCTAAAATACACAATTGATGGCAGCAATAATAAACAAAATAATTGATCAAAACATTCCAATCAATACCTGTCCACGCCCAACAGCACATACTTCCTGAGTGGTACAAATGGATCCTGATCCCATTCCAACTCTCAACCCATCTACACCTGCTTGAATTAAGTTTTGAGCCTGGTACGTTGTCACCACATTCCCACCTATCAAATCCAAATCCGGATACAGATTCTTAGCATACTTTATCATGTCAATCTGATAACTTGAATTTCCTTGAGAACTATCCAGGACCACTACATTCACCCCAGCCTTCACCAAATGCTGCAGCCTTTCCTTATCAGATTCCCTTGTCCCTATCGATGCCCCCACCAAAAACTCACCATCCGAGCCCAGTGATGGTAGCCCCAACTTTGGAAAGCCTTTTATCCTCTCGAAGTCACTTGTTACTAGATTCACTATTTCTTCTCCTTCATCATTTTTATCACTCACTAATGGTACAAATTCAAGCTCTTTTTTTGCTAAATAGCCCGCAATATCCTCAAATTTATAACTAGAGGGAAATGCAACAGATGACTTTGTCATATACTCAGAAACTCTAGCTTCCTTGTCAGTTAAATTTTCCCAATCGGATATTTTAACTATCCCCAATAGTTTCGATTCCTGAGTTCCGGCTTCGGTTACAAAAATGCAAGGGGAAGAGGAAAACTCATCAGCGGATAGAATCGAATCAGAGGGAGATTTGAAGATGAGATCATGTCTGAAGGGAATTTTGTGTGATTTCGCTAAACGAACTAATGAGGCCTGGT
>CAIGRK010393526.1:0-16678 GCA_903798315.1 Fraxinus greggii | reverse complement strand
ATAGCTAGTGTAGTGAGCTTCAACACTATGTAGAGCTAGAAGACATGCTACACATGGCTATGAAAGTGGAGAGGCAATTGAAGAGGAAGTAGACAACAAGGTACTCATCAGGTGCTTCGGGTTCTAACTCATCCTTGAAATTGAAGTGCGGGCAACAAAGGAGATGGGGCTATTTCTTGGGGTAAAACTGAATTGCCGAAGGAAATGGAAGAAAATGCTAGCAATAAAATCAATCCCAACCATCATGGAATTGAAACATCAAATGCTTTAGGTGTTTGGGGTTGGGGCACATCGCTTCTCAATGTCCAAACAAAAGAGCGATGATTTTGTGAGATAATGGAGAGGTGGTGAGTGAAAGTGAGAGTGATTATAAAGGTATACTGGAATTGGAAGAGGCTAGTGATAGAGACATAGTGGAATATGCTGTTGGCAAGCTATTGGTCACAAGACGAGCTCTTAACCCTCAAATCAAAGTGGATGACTTGGAGCAGCGAAGAGAAAATATTTTACATATATGGTGCCACATCAATAATAAGCTATGTAGCATGATCATTGACGGTGGGATTTGTAAAAATGTAGCTAGCACTAATCTGGTGGAAAAATTGGGATTTACTATGTTTAAATACCCTAGGCCCTATAGGGTACAGCGGATGAATGAATGTGGGGAAGTTAAGGTAATAGAAGGGTGTTAATAAATTTTTCAATTGGTAGTTGTCATGACGAAGTATTGTGTGACATAGTATCCATGTATGTGGGTCATATCTTGTTGGGAAGACCATGGCAATACGATACGAAGGTGATACATGATGGGTATAAAATAGGTACAACTTTGTCAAGGGTGGAAAGTCTATTACACTTGCACCACAAACACCGGCACAAGTGTATGCAGACCAAATCAAACTGAAAAAATGAGGAAGAAAAAAGAGGGAAAGAGTTAGAGAAAAAGAGAGAAAACAATGAGTTGGCAAGTAAGAGAGAAAATAAAGAGGTGGCTAAAAGAGAGAAGAGCCACATGAGAGAAAAGAAGAGGGGTCTTTTGAGAGCAAATTTCTTTGCAAAAGAGAGTGAGTTGAAAAGAACGATAGTAGAGAGACAACAAATGATTTTGTTGGTCCACAAGGAGTCACTCCGCAATTTTAAGGAATCTAACTCACCCTCCCTAGCTTGTCGATTTCTTTATTGAAGGAATTTGGATATGTATTCTCGGAGGACGTGCCTAGTGGATTGCCACCCATTCGAGGCATTGNAAGAAAAAAGAGGGAAAGAGTTAGAGAAAAAGAGAGAAAACAATGAGTTGGCAAGTAAGAGAGAAAATAAAGAGGTGGCTAAAAGAGAGAAGAGCCACATGAGAGAAAAGAAGAGGGGTCTTTTGAGAGCAAATTTCTTTGCAAAAGAGAGTGAGTTGAAAAGAACGATAGTAGAGAGACAACAAATGATTTTGTTGGTCCACAAGGAGTCACTCCGCAATTTTAAGGAATCTAACTCACCCTCCCTAGCTTGTCGATTTCTTTATTGAAGGAATTTGGATATGTATTCTCGGAGGACGTGCCTAGTGGATTGCCACCCATTCGAGGCATTGAACACTAAATTGACTACGTACCCAGTCCAATCATTCCAAATCGACCAGCTTACTGAAGTAATCCCAAGGAGACAAAGGAACTTCATAGGCAAGTGGAGGAG
This sequence comes from Fraxinus greggii, assembly GCA_903798315.1. Taxonomy (NCBI): domain Eukaryota; kingdom Viridiplantae; phylum Streptophyta; class Magnoliopsida; order Lamiales; family Oleaceae; genus Fraxinus; species Fraxinus greggii. The sequence goes on along the minus strand of CAIGRK010393526.1, from coordinate 14,998 downwards.
TTGATGAGTAAAGAGTATGTGAGTGAGCATGAGTCCATGTGTCGTACGTCCTACTTGTAACAAAGAAGGATGAAACTTAGAGAATGTACGTAGATTGCAGGGCCATCAATAACATAACGGTAAAGTATCGTCATCCTATTCCTAGGTTAGATGATATGTTGGACGAATTATTTGCTGTTTGGATATTTAGCAAAATTGATCTTAAGAGTGGTTACCATCAAATTAGAATGAGGGAAGATAATGAGTGGAAAACCGAATAAAAAATTAAAAAGCTGGGGAGAATGCTTACCTTTCGTTGAGTTTGGATACAATAGGGCTATCATTCTACTACTTCATGTTCATCATTTGAAATTGTTTATGGTTTTAATCCACTAACACCATTGGATTTAATTCATTTACANTGCAGGGCCATCAATAACATAATGGTAAAGTATCGTCATCATATTCCTAGGTTAGATAATATGTTGGACGAATTATTTGGTGCATGCATATTTAGCAAAATATATCTTAAGAGTGGTTACCATCAAATTAGAATGAGGGAAGATAATGAGTGGAAAACCGAATAAAAAATTAAAAAGCTGGGGAGAATGCTTACCTTTCGTTGAGTTTGGATACAATAGGGCTATCATTCTACTACTTCATGTTCATCATTTGAAATTGTTTATGGTTTTAATCCACTAACACCATTGGATTTAATTCATTTACATGTGAATGAATGTGGTAGTTTAGATGGGAAAAAGAAGGCTGAGAAGGTGAAGTCACTTCATGAGAAGGTGAGATTGCGAATTGAAAGCAAAAATAAGCATTATGCGTTAAACTAACAAGGGCCGGAAGAGCATTTTATTTGAACCCGGTGATTGAGTTTGGGCACATTTGAGAGCAAAGTGGGTGAAAGAGGTGATGGGATTACTTGCTCAAGCTATGGTGGACGAAATGTCGAAGATAACAAGCAAGAAAACAAGTTTCATGTTGGGCTGGCAAGAAGAAACCAGATGGATTAACATGATTAAAGCAGCGAACGAGGAAACTGTTTGGGACAACTATGCAATCGCATAGTTGTTCGAATGCCCCTTTACCGAAACTCCAAAGGAGAGTTTCAGTTGATCTATGCGACCGCATAGAGTTACACTATGCGGCCGCATAGTTTAGTTTGGTTTCAAATTTTTCCAAATTTTAAAATAATCTTTTATTTAAGTTAAAACTCTATTTTGTAATATCTTTTGCTATTTTTTTTTTGGCTTAATTCTATTTTTAACTAGGTTTTATGGGTTCTCTATAAATAAGACTCATTATTTTCATTGTAAGACACAACATTATTATTGAGAGACAAATTTGCTTTCAAATCCTTGCTCTTCGTTTGACAAATCACGAACTTATTGAGATTCTTCTTGTGGCGATCAAATCAACCGGGGTGAGATTCTCAAATATTCAATCAAAAGGTTCAACATATCATTTGTGTATTGTTGATTATTTTGATTCGTTATTTTCGAATTAAATCAAAAACTTTGATTACTTTAGCTTTCTTGGGTTCGATTTCAATCTAATCGTGGGTTTCATAGGTCTTCGTTACGTGAGTTCACATCATGAAGCCTGTAATAAGGCTAAATAATGAGAGGCGAGGCCTTTGGAGCAGATGTCGAGCCTCTTTAATAATTGAAGCCTGTGATGAGGCTGAATAATATGAGGTGAGGCCCTTGGAGAGGATGTTGAGCCTCTTTAATAATTGAAGCACATGGGTTAGCGGTGCTCTATTGACAAACATCTAGGTGGTATGGTAGTTTCCAATGTTTGTATTACGTTCACATTTAATGTGCAATGATAATGATGTTTTACAGTGGCAATGCTTACGTAAATCCAAGTTGTGTGTATTTGGGGGACTCCGACCTCCATCAAGAACTGAAATCCTCTTGGTTTTGGATTAGGGGCCGCTGGCAAATAATAGAGGGAGATGTGGTCCCGTAGATAACCGTGCCGACCCAGTACCACGAGTATTGTGAGTCTAACTTTAACTGAATTGATCTTTTAATTTATGTTTCCGTTTATCTCCTTTCTGATTTGTGCTTTGTGTAGCTATAGTTGATCGGTTCTAGCTCTAGTCATCCGAATGGGCCATTATCAAAGCGATCTATGAGCTACCTTCAAAGAGGAGGTATTTTAAGAACGTGCTCAGGAAACAGAATCTTCTTGTTACTCACCAGCCGATGGCTACAAAAGGTAGATTATTTCATATACTTTTACTGGCGATTTGCCTCATTTGGCAATTATTTCTTTTCATAGCTCTTCTAATGGTTCACCTCTTCCCTTGTAGGGCAACATGACTAGAAGGAATATGTCATACCAGACATGTTCCACATGAGGTGCTTGGGGGAGGCGAAGAATAAGAAGCCCTTGAGCACTGCTTTTTCCTCTTACAAAAACCAAAGAGATGAGTTGGCTCGCCTTTCCAAGATGAACCCACCACCTCCTCCAGATAAGAAAAGCAAAGGAAAAGGGAAAATGAGAGGGAAAAAGGGCAAGAGGTAGAGGCTTCCACAGAAAGGCTCCCTAAGAGGAAGTTGGTCCTATCGAACAACATTGGGCTTGATCCCCTCCCCAAGCTCTAGATAACCATTGGGGAGTTGCTTCAACGACCCATCCAAGCGGAACCCATCCTAAAATTTCTTGGGTAGGAGGTATGATAAAATAGCCTCCACAGTAATGGAGATGTTGTCTACTGAGGTCCAAGGGGTTGTGAGGATTCAACACAAGTATTGGATGACAAATATTCCTCATACTCCAAGACCTGTGATGCGGTTGACATGGTGGAAGCTGGGGCTCGCCCTTTAGGCTCATTCTTAGGGCTTCTTTTTAAATGCCCAAATGGAGGCAAGGCGACTGTAGGGCCCCAATAAAGAGTTTCTTCAAAGGGTTGAGAGGCTAAAGCTGCCCTGAGTGAAGCCAAGGCTGAGACATCTTTTGCCAATGAGGCCATTGAGGCCTCCAAGTTGAAGCAAGCTGAGACAGAGTCAAAGATGGAGGCACTTTCTAAAGAAAACCATGAACTGAAGAAGGAAATCCACCTCTGTAAAGCCGAAGTGAACGCTCTGACAAAGCGCGTGGAAAACTCTGACAATCTTCAAAAGATCGCTTTGTCGGCCTTGGAGATCGCCAATAAAGAAAAGGGGGAGCTGAAGGCTCGTGTAGATGGGTTGACTACTTAGGTCACCCAATTGGAACAGTAGTTAAAGGGGCAGGAGAGGCAGCGGTGAATGAATACGTCGCCTACTTCCACGAAACAGCTGAGTACGACGGCCTCAGCCTATATTGGAGGAGGGTCACGTACAATGAAGTCTTTGAGAGGCTGTCGAGCTGCATCCCAGCTAGAATTATCCTCCCTAAAGGAAGAATTTCTGGCAGATGAACCGTCCACCCCTATTAATAAAGAACAGGACTCAATAGAGGAGGTGGGTTCCCAGGGGGCCTCAACAGGATGATGCCGCGGTTTAGACTAGTTCTTCTTATTTGTAATTTTTTGTAACTTTTCTTCTTGTAATGAATTCAACTTTATTTGTAACTTGATTCAGTATTTGCAACAGTTCTCTCTTGGTAGCATTCCGTCATGTTTGTAACCGATTTACCATGGGTTCATCATAATAAATTGAATTAAATAACTTATGGGCTCGCCATAATCAGCTGATGGGCTCACCATAATCGACTGAATTAAATAACTTATGAACTTGCCATAATTGATTGAATTAAACAATTTATGGGCTCACCATAACCAATTGAAATAAATAATCTATGGGCTCGCCATAACCAACTGAATTAAAAAACGTATGGGCTCGCCATAACCAATTGAATTAAATAACTTATGGGGTCGCCATAATCGATTGAATTAAATAATTTATGGGCTCGCCATAACCAATTGAATTAAATAATCTATGGGCTTACCACAATCAATTGAGTTAAATAACTTATGGGCTCGCCATAATCAAGTGAATTAAATAATTGCCACAATCAATTGAGTTAAATAACTTATCATTGTAGTCGAACAAAACGATATGAGCTTGTCATCATTACTTTAGCGGGATTAACAATTTATGGGTTCGTCTTAGCTCAACCACTGATGGACTATATGAGCTCGTCATGCTTAACATATGAGCTTGTCATAGTTAAAAAGAGTTTGCATTAATCAAAAAATTGAACACAAGCAATGATCATGGCCTTACTGATAATACATTCTTAAATGTTCTACATTCCATGGGTAGGGCTGCATCTTCCCATCCAGATTTTCAACTAGGAAGGTTCCTAGCCTGACATTGTCTGATATACGGTATGGGCCCTCCCAGTTCGGGCCTAACTGCCAACACCAGATTCTTTAGAAGAAAGAAAAACTCCCTTAAGTATAAGATCGCCTCTTCTGAATTATTTCTTCTTGACTTTGGCATTACAGTACCTTACCATTTTTCTCTGAGGTTAGCTTTATCTATGAATCGTCTCTCCTTTCTTCAAAGAAATCGAGCTCACATCACCTTATCTCCTCATTGGATATTTCGTTAAAATGCAGACAGCAAGGTGAAGGAAGACCCACTCTGACCATCTCATGGCTTCGATCCGTATGCTATAGAGAAAGGGATTTCTCCCGTTACAGTTCGACGGTGGTGTGGATTGCCCACAACACATGGGGGAGCTCATCCACCCATACCCCTTTTGACGCATCAAGTTTCTTTTTTAAGAGAATGCTTGATGGTTTTGTTAACTACTTCAACCTGACCATTGGCCTGAGGATGATGGAGGGAGGAGAAATGCTTTCTGATCCCCAATTCTTCACTTAAGTCTCTGAGCCTCTTATTGTCGAACTGTCGCCTATTGTCCATTACAAGTGAGTGGGAATCCCGAATCGGAAGATGATTTTTTCCAGATGAATTCAAAAGTATTTGTCTCGGTTATTTTTGCTAATGGTTCTGGCTCGACCCACTTAGTATCAATGGCGACAATTGCATGGCGGCACTTCCTTTCCTTTTAGCATGGAGCCTATCAGATCGACCCCCCACTTGACGAACGTCCAGGGGTTGATACTACAGTCAATTCTCGTGACGATTGTCTTGAATGGAGGAGAAATGCTGACATTTGTCACACCTTATCATGAATTACACGACATCTTTTTTCAAAGTTGGCCAGTAGTACCCTTGTCTTCACACTTTTTGAGCCTGTGCTGGACCTCATGTGTGACTGCTACAAATTCCTTTATGGATCTCTTGTAGGACATAATTGGCTTCTTCCCCTCCAATGCATCTTAAGAGTTGAGATGAGGAGCCTCTTTTGTATAGTATTTCATCCCGGAGTACGTAGTAGGTGGCTCTGCTTCTGAGTTTGTGGGCTTCTTCTTTAGTCTCTAGCAATGTGTGATCTTTGAGGTAAGCTATTATAGGTTGCATCCATTATGGGGTTTCCTCAATCCACATTACTTTTTCTACTTTGGTTATGGAAGGTTAGGAAGGTATTCAACAGGTACAATCTTAAACATCTCTGAAATCCTTGCAGCTGGCTAATTTTGATAGGGCATTCGCATGCAGGTTCTTCATTCTTAGTATTTGGGTCAGCTCAAATGTCTCAAAGTAGGGGACCATGTCCATAACCTTCCTCAGTTATGCTGCCATGCCTTTATCTTTGACCGCAAAACTGCCATTAATCTAGATTACCACCATTTTTGAGTCGCTACAAACTGATATGTTCTTGACGTACATCTCTTTGGATAGTATTGAGACCTGCTAGAAGTACCTCATACTCAACTGCGTTGTTGGAGGCTTTGAAACCATACCTCATCGCACAATTAAACTTGTGGCCTAATGGGCTCTCCAACAAAATACCAGCCCCAAAGCCCATTTTTCCAGAAGATCCATCAACAAACAACTTCTACGCTGGGAGGTCTGCTGGTTCCATGGCCACATTAATGTTCGTTGCCTCAGTGAATTCTGCTATGAAGTCTGCTACCGCCTGCCCTTCAATGAGTTTCTTGGTTGATACAAGACGTCGAATTCGCTTAACTCAACGGCTCATTTCATTAGCCTTCCTAAAGCATCTGATTTTTGAAGCACCTGCTTGAGGAGAAGGTTCGTTAACACATGTATACCGTAGGCCTGAAAGTAAGGCCCCAACTTCCTAAAAGCATGAGGGATAAGGCAAGTTTCTCCATATCCGCATAATATGATTCAGCTGGTAGCATGGCCTTTCTTACATAGTAAATGGAGCATGCCACTTTCTTCCCTCAGCAGTACTGAACTTACTGCTTCCGTACTTACAGCCAAATATAGGAACAACGCTTCTCTCTCTTGAGCTTTGAGAGGAGGGGGCTTGCCTCAACTGCTTCTTCAGCTCTTGGAAAGTCTCTTCGCACTCCTCGTTCCACTAAAATCTTTTTCCTTCCTTTAGAACTTTGAAGAATGGGAGACATCTATCAGTTACCTTGGAAATGAAGCAGTTCAGTGCCGCTAGACGACTTGTCAAACATTGTACTTCATTTGCTTGTTGGGGGATTTCATATCTAGTAGGGCCTTAATTATTTTAGGGTTGGTCTCAATGCCTTGTTGATTGACCATGTAAACCAAGAATTTCCCTGAAACAACGCCAAAAGCGCATTTCAAAGGGTTCAGCTTCATTCGGTACTTTCTTAAGATTTTGAAGGTGGCTTCCAGGTGTTCGATGTGGTTCACAATCGTGAGGCTTTTTACTAGCATGTCATCAACGTACACTTCCATCGTTTTGCCTATGAGGTCGGTAAATATCTTGTTAACTTTTATAAGTAGCTCAGCATTTTTCAGACCAAAAGACATCACTTTGTAACAATAAAGGCCTTTATCTGCGATGAATAAGGTGTTCTCCTCATCAACCAGATACATGAAGATTTGATTATACCCTAAGTATGCATCCATGAAACTCAAGAGTTCATGGCCAGTAGTGGAGTCGACTAACTGGTCGATCCTTGGAAGCAAAAAACTATCTTTTGGGCATGCTTGGTTGAGGTTGGAAAAATCTATGCAAACTCTCCATTTTCATTAGGCTTCTTAACTAATATTGGGTTAGAGATCCATTTTGGGTACTGCCTCCCTGACGAACTCATTGGATATGAGTCTTTGTACTTCTTCTTTCAGGGCTCCATATCTCTCCGAGTTTAAGGCTCTGCTTTTTTGCCCGTGAGGAGTGAACTTGGGATCAACGTTAAGACGGTGGCAGCTAACCTTGGGGTTCTATGCCCACTATCTTCACGCTTCTAGGCAAACATGTCTAAGTTGCTGAGTAGGAAGCTTTTGAGTCTTGTTTTTTCTAACTCGAGCTCCTTCCCTATTTGCAGCACCTTTACAGGGTCATTTGGATCTATCGAGAAAGATTCAAGTTCTTCCATCGAGGTACCTTTCGAGTTTGATTTGGTGACCCAAGGGTGCAAATCCACATTGATGACCCTTTCTTCTAGAGCATCTATCATGTTGACGTCTCCCCCTTACTCAGGGGTAGGACCTTCTTCAGGTACTTCAATCATTTTAGCATCCACCAAAACCATATTTACACTGTAGGCTCGGTTTTTCTCAGGGAGTTAAGGTAGCATTTCCTTGAGCCCATTTGGTCTCCTCGTATTGTAGCAATTCCTCTTTCAATGGGAAATTTCATACACAGGTGGTGTATGGACTTAACGGTTCCAATCTCTTTCAAAGCGGATCGACCCAACACTCTATGGTAAGCAAATCGGTGACCTACAATGAGGAATTCCATGAAGTGCTGAGCTGTAAGTGGGGGTTCTCCCATTTCCACCTTCAATGTGAAACCTTCCTCTAGGAACAAAGCTGTCGCCGGTGAAAGGTGATTCATGATCTACCATCATTTTGTCAAAGGTGGTTTCCAAATAAGATGCTAAATGAACTCCCATTATCTACCAACATGCGCTTGAGCCCATTTCTGGTCACGACAGGTCGTACCACCAAAGCATCGCAATGTGGATAATGAACCACAATGGTGTCTTCTTGTGAAAAGATTATTGGTGGGATGCTTCTAGCTCCACGAGTGGTGCTATTGACAAAGTAGTTCGTCATGGGAGGATCCTTTGCTTCCCTCGCGTAATTTCTCTGAGCATTTCTGGACTCTCCTCCTACATACAGACCACCAATAATGGTGTTAATTTCCCGTATGGGGACATTATTTGTATTGGGTGGGGATTCTCTCCTGGGCCTTTGTCCACCTCTTGGCCTATTTCTTTCCTCCTCATGCTCCCGCCAAGGAGATTTATTTCTGCGATATCGCCTAAGCTCCCTCTCATGCCTAGGTTGAGGGTCGTTCCTTTGTGCCTGATGGGTGTTTCTTCTCGCAACACCGGGGCCTATTGGCTCTTTGTGAGATGGTAAGCTTTGCATTTCAATGCTGGCGAGGCCCCTTTCAAAGACATGTGAGTCTTGTAATTGTTGAGGTGTTTCGCTGGGTCATCATTTTCCTCATATTTAGTTATATTGGGAGGCACAAAATAGTTGGGAACTGGGCGATTCTCAACTCTTGGGAGAAGGGCAGGCTTTCGTCATAGTCTTCTAACTCAAAGGACTTGCATGGACTATCGGAATCATCCTCATCTGCTTGGTAACGAGGGCCTCCTGACGCTTCCATTTGATTCCTCAAGTTCATCTCGTCTTTTCTCTCTCTCCTAGTCCATTTTATTTAAATAAGTGGATGTATTGGAAAACACAAAGTCCATTTGGTTTATACAAGTTACTGAGACTGGATGAAATAAAATTTGCTATTTTTCTTAATCTTTATCTAGTAGTTAAGTGATTTTAAATTTGGATTTTGTCAAGGTTATGGTAACTCGCTCTATACAGATAAACAATAGGAATAATCAACCCCATACTGGAGCAACTGAAATGAACAATGAGACGATCACACCTAGAATGACCAATTCGTACAGTTTCTTGCGCAAAATGGTGCCACCCCGTGTATACCACATGTTGCACCACCACCTGCTACAATAGTGGAACAATATCATAAGCTACAATCACCTACCTTTTAAGGGTGGCATAGATCCACTAGCAGCAAAAGAGTGGATCAGCAAGAAAGAACGAATCTTTGAACTTGTTGAGTGCCTCAGAACTCAGAAGGTAATTTGTAAAATCTTTATGCTGGATAAAGGAGCAAGACACGGGTGGGAAATGAACAACATGTCCAGAGTAGCGACAATGCTAGATGTGGAATGAATTCAAAGAATTATTCCTACAAAAATTCTTTCCCACCAACATCCGAAACCAAAAGGAAGCGGAATTCCTGGTGGTCAAACAGGGAAATTTAACGCTGGTGGATTATGAAAGGAATTTTGAGGAACTATCTCGCTACGCCCCACAATTGGTTAATACAAAGGAAAATAAAATGAGCTGCTTTGAACAAAGTCTACATGATGATCTTTGACAATCAGTGGTCACCTTTGAATTGGGTACATACCACGAAATACTGGCAGAAGCACAGTTGGCCGACTTCAGGGAAAATGACAACAGTAACAGTAAACCTCAGCAACCTGTACTAACAGAGAAGCATAAATGGGAGGACCACAAAGATTAAGGGAAGCAGAATTTTACAAAGAAAGGGAAATGAGGGTCAGCCTCGAGCAAATATTCGGAGAATCCAATTTGAAAGAAGTGTCAGAAGGATCACGCTGGGAAATACCTCATGGGAACCAATGTATGATTCTATTGTGGAGAGATAGGTCACATGGCAAGTTTTGCCCTAAGAATCAGAAGCTGAGGCAGCTACCATAATAGCAGAAACCCAGGAATCCACCTAAAGGGCAAGCCAAGGTCTATGCCCTTACATTACATGAGGAGGATGTCGGCTGAAATGTTTTGGCAAGTAACATTTTCATATCTGGTACTTCCACGTAAGTTTTGATAGATCATGGTTCCACCCACTCTTTTATATCGTCGAAATTTATGAGCACAATAAATATAAGTATTGAAGTTGCCAATACACCATTAGAGGTTGTCATCCCTTCCGGGGATGTACTTGACACAAGTCACACAGTAAAGACACTGTGGGTACAAATTGATGGTAAGATCTTGGACATGACTTATACATCTTGAACATGCGTGAGTTCGATATAATCCTAGGAATCGACTGGCTTTCAAAGAACCACGCAACGATTCTATGCTTTGAGATTGAAGTAATTTTTAGATGGCCTGGAGGAGTAGAACTTTTCCCTACAGTGAACAAAAAGAAACCCTACCCATAGTCATTTCTGCCTCATAAGGTTCTTGATATCAGTACTGGACAAAGAAGATAAAGCGCTGACAATCGGAGGTGTCAAAGTACTACGGGAATTTTCGAAAATCTTTCCAAAAGACTTAGCTGGAATGCCTCTAGAACGGGAAGAAGACACAATTGATTTGACTCTTGATTACGCTCCTATTTCTAAAGTTCCCTACAGAATGGCACCAAAGGAATTGCAAGAATTGAAAATACAAATCTAGGAATTACTAGGAAAGGGCTTTATAAGACCCAATGCGTCCCCTTGGGGGCACCGTGTTATTCGTTAAGAATAAAGATGGATCTATGAGGATGTGCATCGATTACCGAAAATTGAATAAGATCACCATCAAGAATAAGTATCCACTTCCTAGAATTGAGGATCTGTTTGATCGATTAGGGAGTGCAATAATATTATCAAAGATCGATCTGAGGTCGGGATATCATCAGTTCAGGATAAAATAGTGATATCTCGAAGACGACCTTTAGAACTCGGTATGGTCATTACGAGTTCTTAGTTATGTCTTTTGGCCTCACTAATGCTCCAGGAGTATTCATGGACTTGATGATTCGTGTGCTTCAGGAATACCTAGATCAATTTGTTATCGTGTTCATAGATGATATATTTGATCTACTCGAAGACTGAAAGCTAGCATAAAAAACATTTGCAAATTGTGTTACAAAATCTGAAGAAGGAGAAATTTTACTCCAAATTCAAAAAGTGTAAATTTTGGTTAGAACGAGTTGTGTTCCTTGGACATGTGGTCACGGCCCAGGGAATTGAAGTGCACCCATGTAAAGTAGAAGCGGTGTTAAGTTGGTTGAGACCAACCAATGTGGGAGAAGTTCGTAGCTTTCTAGGTTTAGCAGAGTATTACTGAAGATTTATAGAAGGATTTCTAAAATATCGGGACCCTTGACTCAGTTGACGGATAAGGGTACGAAATTCGAATGGACCAAAAAATGCGAACCTAGTTTCGAAGAATTGAAGAAGAGGCTAGTTAATGCACTAGTATTGACTACACCTGAAGAATCAAAGGTTATGCATCCAAGCAAGACTTAGGTTGGGTTTTGATGCAACAAGGCAAGGCAGTTGCATATGTATCCAGAAAATTAAAATCTTATGAACAGAACGACACCACATATGACCTAGAACTTACAGCAATTGTACACGCTTTGAAAATTTGGAAACACTACTTGTATGGGGGTAAATGTGACATTCATACAGATCATAAAAGCCTCACATACAATTTCACTCAAAAGGAGATGAACTTGAGGTAGAGAAGGTGGCTTGAAATAGTAAAGGATTATGATTGTAAAATCCATTACCATCAAGGCAAGGCGAACGTAGTGGCAAATGCTTTGAGAAGGAAAACTATAGGCAACTTGGCAATATTAACAGCGCAAGAACCTCTATATAAGGAATTTAAGAGATTAAACCTCGAAGTACTCACAACTCCATCAGAAACTGTAGCTCGAATGACAGCACTCTCGATTCGATTGACACTCCGTGATAGAATTAAGGACCACCAGAAGGGCGATCGGTCATTCGAATTTATTAAAGCCGAGATTGATGCAAAGAAATGGAAAGGATTTACTGTAATCGAGGACAAAACATTGTATTATCAAAGACGTTTATGTGTACCAGATTTCGAGGAATTGAAAAAGGAGATTCTAGAAGAAGCCCACACCACTTCTTATTCAGCACACTGAGAAGTTGCAAAGATGTATCGTGACCTAAAAGCCATATTTTGGAGGAGGAATATGAAGAAGAACATAGTTGATTTCGTTGAGAGGTGCCTTGCATTTAAGTGCTGCCCGATATAGATTGTCATTGTATAAAGTCCGCCTTGCTTTTCAGGAACAACGATTTTCTGAGCACGAAAAATGAAAAAGCGGTGAATATGTAAATAATTGAAGGAAGAGAAGTCATCTAAAAATTAAAAAGGAGACTGCAAGAAACCAGTTTGAGACTTGAGTCGGTAACATCAGCTGTTGTAATTGTCACCAAATCAAAACCAGTTTTAAAATTGTTTTCTTGAGTTCCTTGAAAAGATAAGACCTGCGGAGCAAAAACCTTGTTCAAAAATGACCACTGCATTGCTAAACTTCTTGCCAGACCTAAAGAATCAAAATAAGACACAAAATGCTACTAATTCAATCACATTGATCTATAGAACTTCTAGTTATAACAACCCTTTTTATTTCCACACAGATCTGTTATGGTCTAATTACCAAACAATTAACAACTAATCTATAATATCATAAATGTGAATTACATGTGACAGTTGTACAATAAATCAATCATGATTACATAAATTTATTGATCAACACAAAAAGAAAAAAATAGATAGACATCTCATGCACTTGATAATACATAATTATTGAACTAATTAATGCAAAAAATTTATGTTAAGGTTCCTTGGACATGTGGTCACAGGCCAGGGAATTGAAGTGCTCCCAAGTAAAGTAGAAGCGGTGTTAAGTTCGTCAAGACCAACCAATGTGGGAGAAGTTCGTAGCTTTCTAGATTTAGCAGAATACTACTGAAGATTTATAGAAGGATTTTCTAAAATATCGGGACCCTTGACTAGGTTGACGCGTGAGGGTGCAAAATTTGAATGGACCGAAAAATGTGAACATAGTTTCGAAGAATTGAAGAAGAGGCTAGTTAATGCACTAATATTGACTATACCTGAAGAATCAGAGGTTTCGTAATGTACAGTGATGCATCCAAGCAAGACTTAGGTTGGGTTTTGATGCAACAAGGCAAGATAGTTGGCTATGCATCCAGACAATTAAAATCTTATGAACAGAACGACCCCACATATGACCTAGAACTTGTAGCAATTGTACACGCTTTGATAATTTGGAGACACTACCTGTATGGGGGTAAATGTGACATTTATACAGATCATAAAAGCCTCAAATACAATTTCACTCAAAAGGAGTTGAACGTGAGGTAGAAAAGGTGGCTTGAATTGGTAAAGGATTATGATTGTAAAATCCATTACCATCCAGGCAAGATGAACGTAGTGGCAAATGCTTTGAGTAGGAAAACCGTAGGCAATTCGGCAATATTAACAATGCAAGAACCTATATAAAAGGAATTTAAGAGATTAGGCTTCGAAGTACTCACAACTCCATCAGAAATTGCAGCTCAAATGACAGTACTCTCGATTCGATAGACACTCCGTGATAGAATTAAGGACCACCAGAACGATTGATACAAAGAAATGGAAAGGATTTACCATAATCGAGGACAAAACATTGTATTATCAAAGACATTTTTGTGCACCAGATTTTGAGGAATTGAAAAAAGGAGATTCTAGAAGAAGCCCACACCACTCTTTATTCAGTACACTGGGAAGTTACAAAGATGTATCATGACCTAAAAGCCATATTTTGGAGGAGGAATATGAAGAAGAACATAGTTGAGTTCGTTGAGAGGTACCTTGCATTTAAGTGCTACCCGATATAGGTTGTCATTGTATAAAGTCCCCCTTGCTTTTCAGGAACAACGTTTTACTGAGCACGAAAAATGAAAAAGTGATGAATATGTAAATAAATAAAGGAAGAGAAGTCATCTAAAAATTAAAAAGGAGACTGCAAGAAACCAGTGTGAGACTAGAGTCAGTGGCATCAGCAGTTGTAATGGTCACCAAATCAAAACCAGTTTTCAAATTGTTTTCTTGAGTTCCTTGAAAAGATAAGACCTGCGAAGCAAAAACCTTGTTCGAAAATGACCCCTGCATCGCTAAACTTCTTGCCGGACGTAAAGAATCAAAATAAGACACAAAATGCTACTAATTCAATCACATTGATCTATAGAACTTCTGGTTATAACAACCCTTTTTATTTCCACACAGATCTATTATGATCTAATTACCAAACAATTAACAACTAATCTATAATATCATAAGTGTGAATTACATGTGACAATTGTACAATAACTCAATCATGATTACATAAATTTATTGATCAATACAAAAAGAAAAAAATAGATAGACATCTCATGCACATGATAATACATAATTATTGAACTAATTATTGCAAAAAATTTATGTTAAGGTTCCTTGGACAGGTGGTCACGGCCTAGGGAATTGAAGTGCACCCAAGTAAAGTAGAAGCGGTGTTAAGTTGGTCAAGACCAACCAATGTGGGAGAAGTTCGTAGCTTTCTAGGTTTAGCAGAATACTACTGAAGATTTATAGAAGGATTTAACAAATTGATTTGGGACCCTTGACTCAGTTGATGCGTAAGGGTGCAAAATTCGAATGGACCAAAAAATACGAACCCAGTTTCGAAGAATTGAAGAAGAGGCTAGTTAATGCACTAGTATTGATTATACTTGAAGAATCAGAGGTTTCGTAATATACAGTGATGCATCCAAGCAAGACTTAGATTGGGTTTTGATGCAACAAGGCAAGGTAGTTGCCTATGCGTCCAGACAATTAAAATCTTATGAACAGAACGATCCCACATATGACCTAGAACTTGCAGCAATTGTACACGCTTTCAAAATTTGGAGACACTACCTGTATGGGGATAAATGTGACATTTATACAAATCATAAAAACGTCAAATACATTTTCACTCAAAAGGAGTTGAACATGAGGTAGAGAAGGTTGCTTGAATTGGTAAGGGATTATGATTGTAAAATCCATTACCATCCAGGCAAAACGAACGTAGTGTGTAGCGCCCCGAGTTTCGTGAACCCGGAGTACCACGTCATCCTCATTTGTCTTGA
>CAIGRK010393405.1:0-13062 GCA_903798315.1 Fraxinus greggii | reverse complement strand
TACTCATGGAGTAGAACATACTTGATCAAAGAAATATTTTGTCCATCTAACGGGACCAACTAAAATAATTGATCAAAAGTTGATCAAACCAACTAATAAAACCTAATTTTCCAACAGTTTTGTAAGATCATTGTCATCATAGGTCGTAACCACATAATTTTGGTTATTTTCAAAGAAATCGTTTCATGCCCTCCTCCTTTTCCACACTAAATAATACAAAAAAAGTAAAAGTAATAAAACTACAATTTCAATATTTAGCTGATTTAGAAATAATTAAAATTTTAATATATTTTAATAAAAGTTTATGACATGTATAATTGAAATTAATTATTGAATTTAACTTAAATTTTAATCAAAATTTTAATAAAAACTTAGCCCCTGTTTAGATCTCATTTTAATTTTAATACATTTTTCTCTTTCTTCTTTTCTATTATAAGTTCTTCAATAAAATAATATTACAATTAAATTCAAAACTTTTTTAATAACACATTCTTAAAAAATTGATATTTCAAAATATATTTTCTCAAAACCTCATTAAAATGAAGTCCAAACTAGGGCTTAGTTTGAGAGTTTTCGTGTGTAGTTTTGATACTTTCTTGGCTTTAACTTAAATCAAGCATATGTTATATGCACCGCATTTTAAAGCTAAGCTTCTTAATCTTTGTTTATTGTAACAATTATTGTCTTCACTTTTTCGTCGGATTCTTATCTTCAACCTTCCATTAATTAGTACGTCTCAATCTTAATAATGATTTATATCAAAATATTTTGTTTTCAAGCTTTTGAAATAAAAGAAAAATATTTTTCGCACTTTTTAACATGATGAGAAATATGTTGTTTTACACTATTTCAACGAACTTTTGAATATAAAACTGTTATCAAATATCAAATATGTTAATTAATGAAAATTTAAGGAAAAAAAATGACATAAACACAGTTATAAATATAAGGAATGTAATGAGTAAAGATTAAGGAATAATGGTCCTTGAACAAGGTTACTGACAGCAGGGGCGACCTTGGGAAAATTTTTCGGGGGATATTAGTAAAAGTAACATTTTCGGCAATCTCAATAACTTTTCTTTTATAAAATCTTTCCATGACCGACTACAATAAATAGGAATTAGAATATAAATAAATATAATAAAATAGTGAAGGAACAAGCTGAAATAAAATAGTGAAACTTGTGAAGGAAAAAGCTCAAATATCTCATTCTCAAAAAAGTGCTTAATGCATTGAGCATTGTTACACATTGTATCTACATACTCCAGACTACAGGAAGCCAATGCAATAGAATTACAAAACTTTAGAACTATACTACTACAGGAAGGCGGAAGCCACTACAATAGAACATACAGGAAGCCACTGCAAGTCTGCAATAGAACTACTGCATTGTTACGCATTGTATCTACAGCCTACAGGAAGGCGGAATCCACTCCACTAGAACTCAAAAAAGTGATTAATGTAGTGTAAACTTTAGAACTACAAAACTAAGTGAAAGAACCGCAATAGCAACATAAAAATCAATAGCAGGTGATGATACCAACGAAAAATCAAACGACAGGGTAGAACCGTAGAAGAAGATTAAAAAAAAATTATCCGATAATTAGCTCCTTCAATTGATACCCACAGCTTCACTTCTTCAATTTCATGAATTTGGGATCTTATTGTTTTGGTGGAAATTAGGGATTTCAATTAAAGAAATTTCAATTCTTTGTGGGGAGTCCGGAATTGGGGGACGTGAGTGGAGTTGAATGAATTGGGATTCTTGGTATTGGAATGGATTAGGCATGCTTCTATCTTACAATTTGGGCCAATTATTTGACCCACTTTTTTCATTTTTTTTTTTCCTTTTTTCTTTTTAAGTTAAATCTAACAAAGGGATGCTGAAAAATTTGGGGCTGCCTAAAGTCCAGTGCAGGCCGATGCCTGCACTGTGCGCCGATGCTGCATTGTGCCTTCATTGGGTCCGCCCCTGATTAACAGAATGGGGTGACACGCAGCACCCGTTTGGGTGTTTGCTTTTTTCTTTTTCATGCTATCAAATTATATGTCGATAAGTATTCTTCAATTTTTTAACTTGTCATTAAACATATTTGTGTAGCATAACTCAAGATTAAGAACATCAACCAGTAATTAAAATATGACACAAGGAATAAAAATTGTGAGGGAATATAATTACATAAGTAAAATAAGATATGTAAATATTTAACCACATTAAAATTTTCATTCACATTCTTCTATTAATTTTCAATCACACATTTTTTAGTAAAATAATATTTTTCGTCACGTCAATAAATTTTTATTTCTTTTTCAACAACACATCTCCACTAATTTACTGTTACAAAATACACCCTTTAACGTGGCTCACACAAGTCCTAAATTAAAATTTTATTTATTTATTATTAGTTTATTACTCTCGAAGCGACCTGCTACTCTCTCCCGGAAGCCTGGGAGTTCATTCAATGAAATCTTGAATTTTAATCCGAGGTAATATATGTTTTGCGAATTTTTTTCTGTGTTATTTTAGTGATTCAATCTTCGTGGTAATTGACTAATTCTTATGTGGTTCTAAAGTTCTTGGTCATACCGCTCGATTTTGATTTAATTTGGTGGGAAAAATAACTTAATGGCTGTAAGGGCAAATGATTTCTGTAAAGAAATCTAAGCTGAATTAGTCTTTTCAGTTACTTCTAAGTTCTTCACATTTTTATTTTATTTTTGGCACTAAATCTTGAATTTTGTCCGAGAAGAAGTACGAAAGGGTGGTCTAGTGAAATGTGAATTGTCCCATGAAAAAAAATAAGCGAAGAATCATTTTATCTGAAGTTTTTTTTTAATTAAAATTCGTAATTTATATCAAAACATATAATTATTAGCAAATGAACCAATTGGATGAAAGCTCGTTAACCTTTTTTAATTTTTTTTAATGAAGAAGAAAGTTTGTTTTCCTTGTCCCAAGTGACTGGAAATTTGTTCTTTACTGAACTGTGAGAAAGGATGGGGGAAAGGGGCTGGAGAGGGTGGGGATGCCCTTACATTTGATGACTGAGCTTTGTGGTTGATTGATAAATGAATTTTCAAGATTTCTCGCGCAATCTTCTTTTTTTTTTCTTTTTTCTTTTTTTTACTTCCCCAACCGAGTTTGAGGGAGCCTATACTCAACCATATATGAAAAATGTTCTTGTTGGTTAGGTACTTTACACTGTATTTAGTAAATGAGTCGAACTCAAGGCATGCTGGACAAGTTTGTGAGACTAGAAATGTTTCAAGCTCCACTCATTGGAACTCTCAAACTGATCTTGAACGTGCATTAGAGGGATTGGGCCCTTACTGATTCTGCACTGCTTGAGCCTATTTATAAGCCTCATTGTGAAGAGGTAAGTTGATTATTATCATCACAACTTGTAATTTATGTGCATTGAGTTAAGCGTTGTTCTGTTGCTAGCTAGTCTACAGTGTATCCAGCCTCTTTAGAAAAAGTCCATTGCTAAGCTACCTGCGGGCATGGTTCTCTCGGTCTGTTGATCTTTCTTATTCCCGTTGTTGCGTGGGCAATATACTAACTGTACTAAAGTAGGTTTGCTTCCTAATAAAAGTGTCAACTTAATTGGGTTTGATAAATTGATTTTTAACCGAACAGCCGAAGGAAATAAAAAGAACAAATATATAACTGCATATATTAGGGGTAAACTCTCTGCAATGTGAGGTTGATAATCACTAGTCATTTTTAACTTCTTCATTTGATTACTTCTTTCAGAAATCTACTCCTGAGAATGGAAATTATATCCTGCCATTCTGCACACTGCTCTCGTGTGGTCAATTTTGGTGGTACAGAGGACTTAAATTCGCGTCGTTCCAAGCTATCCATTGCGAAAGGAAACTTTTTGATCCTGTGGTTACGTCTGGTTTTGGGTCTTCAAGATATTCGCATTCCCATAATTTAAGGCTAAAGAGATTAAACCGCTGTCAAGCTTCTAGAACTGTGTGTTTTCTTAGCAGTGATAAAAATGTTAATTCAATCTTCTTAAGCGAAAAATATAACTCTTTTTACTTGATGGTGAAGAGGATGTGATTAGTTTCACCCGGTCGTGGTTAGTCAGTACCTAGGGTCTTGATTCCGGGTTTGCCAGATGATTCCAATGGAGATTCTGTAGCTCCCGTTAGCAGTTCTTTTTGGGAGTCGAAGCCGAAACGCAATGTCCAAGATGAAAAATCAGGGTCCGAAAATCTAGATTCCCCGTCAGTCCTTTTTCTTCTGGATTTGGCCTGGGATTGTTTCATTATGAAAAGCATCTAAAGGACCTTGGACGCGATTTTAGAGTATGGGCGCTTGATTTTCTTGATCAGAGCATGTCATTGCCATCTAAAGATCCACCTTTGTGGCATAAAGATGGAAATGGATCTATATTAGACGAAGAAAATAATGTTTGGGGTTTTGGTGATGAAACTGAAACTTGGGCAGATGAACTTGTTTCTTCTGTTGACTTGTGGAGGGATCAAGTGCTTTTTTTTGTAGAGGAGGTACACTAAAACTTCGTCGTATCGTGTTTGTACCCACAGTTTTTTGTTCTTCGAATACCTTCATTTTATTTGTTTCATGCATGTATATTGAGGCAAGTCTTGCTCCTAGAATCATGTCCTTTTTATCATGGCACCTACTTTTTTTGAAAATTGAAATGATAGTGGTTGTTCCCTGAAGAGACTCGGAATGGACGTGTATTTTACTTTTGAAGGTGATAGGACAAGACTTTGGTGATGAATGATTTTCAACTTTTCATCCTAAAACTCCCAAGGCAACATCAATTTTATGTTCGAAATAGTTTTAATCCTCCTTGTTTTCCAAAGGATGAAACATCCACACGAAACTGCAATGCTTATAACTGATATTCTGAATTTGCGCAAGTGTCTATGTGTATTGGTTTCCTCATTACAAAATCGCCACAACTTCGTTAGGAGTTATTCACCAAGGAAAAGTTTGTAATGAATCATCCTCTGCACAATGAAGTTAAGTAATGGACCCTTTCTCTAGATGATGTGTCAAAAATCTGAAACATAACCAATGAATATAAAGTAATGAAGACTTAAGTTCCTAACACGGTCCTCCAACTTAATAAGGTGTCATAAGAGCATTAGTTTTGAAGGGATGTTTGGTTTTGTCCATCATTTTGGTATTTTTAACGTAAATGGTTACCAGTATTGTTACTTGCATCATTTTATGGCTGTTAGCTTCCGTATTTGAAGTTGCATCTGGCACAAGCTCTCTTGGTGTTATTTAGCTAAGCAGTAATATTATATTGTACTGCTGGTTATCGGCATCATGTATTGTGATCATTTCCATTGTATTGCTCCTGCATCTCAAGGCTGGCAAATTATCATCCAATGTGCCTGTAGGATATTGTTGTATAGCTGTTTTGGATATTTTGCTCATAAAATTGTTGTTACAGTTTGGAGGAGAGATGAATCAATATTCTGCTAATGTTTCAGGTCGTTAATTAACCAGTTTATCTTGTGGGAAATTTGCTTTGAGGGTTTGTCGCACTCTATTTCAGCATACAACCCTCAATTGGTGAGGGGTGTAACCTTGCTCAACGCCACACCTTTCTGGGGATTTCTCCCTAATCCTGCAAGATCTCCAAAATTATCAAGACCATTTCCAAGGGCCAGAACATTTCCTCTTCCGTCGAGTGTCAGAAACTTAATAGAAGTTATGTAAGTTCTATTATCGTATACATTTATTACACCAGAGCATGAAGTCCTTCCTATAAATTTTCACTTTTGGAAAAGGAGGCAAACACTAGAATAATCCTTTTCCTGTTTGTATTTGTTTTTAAGATGTTAAGATTTAATTCATCTTCTACATCTATCTATATGAAAAGACTTATGGAACCCTCACCCCAAACACGCACACACAGAGAGACACGTCCTTTTCCCCCCATTTCTGGCTTTAATGATTTTGGCAGATAAAAGCAACTGATCACCTCTCAAAGTCTATTATTTTTTGCACCATATCTTACCAAATTATCATCTTTTCTTTTCTCCTTTTCACTGTAGATGGCTGACAGTTGGTGATCCAAGAAGTATCAAGGAAATACTTAAGCAAGTTTATGAAGATCATACAACCAAAGTTGATGACATGTTTTCTCATATAATTGAGACCACAACATCCAGCAGCTGCTGCATCCTTTGCCTCAATCATGTTTGCTTCTCAGGGGGCCAATTATCCTTCAAGGAAGAATTATCTAGGTTGGTGCCATAGAAGCACATGACGAATATCATATATTTAAAGTAAAATTTACAATGTTTTCCCAACCTAAGAATTCCATCTTGTTTATGAGTGTAGGTGTCAGATGAACGATATACCCATTTTACCTCGTGTATGGGAAGGAAGATCCTTGGGTGACGCCTATCTGGGGTTTTCAGGTAAAATCTCAACTGCAGGAACCTCCGTATTACGAGATAAGACCAGCTGGACACTGCCCCCAGTCAGTTATTGTTTGTGTACAAAACAATGAGAACTATTTTCAGAATTGATCTAATGGTGGAGAAATTGGTATTCAATGTATAATTTTCTTTCTTCTTTAAAAGTTAAAACTAAAGAAAATACTCCAAATGTTGAAGATTGAGAAGACTATTATTTTATTGATGTGGGGCACATTTAGGACTCACCATAAAAATGACTTTTAGTTCTTAGCTTTATAGGCCCAATGAGATTTATTGAACTAGCAAAACAAATAGCGAGGTTGCATTCTAGAGTAATTATCCATTATTTAACATCTGAAGCATTTGTATAAGCTCTGAGATAACAATTAATGGGGGTACGGGTAGGAAATATCCTTTGTGTGAAACTGGAAAATAAAATAACATGCTAGGGCAACAATGTAAAAGAAGTAAAGCAAATGGAGACCTGTTCCACTTCTTTTTCACCGATAGATAGTGGCTGATAATACAAAAGAGGTTTTTATTTTACAAATCTTAGCTTTTTTTAAAAGCAAGACAACTTTAAAGGTTGCACCTCTGTCAATTTAATCTAGAAGCATGAAGAGCAATGGTGCAAAGAAAAAGAAGCCTTTTCTTAGGATTTTTTATGTATGATAACTTGATCGTCTTTTCTTATTAAGAGACGTAAAGTATATTTTTTAAACGTTTCGTTGAGTATGTTTTGTTTTATTCATTGATTTGGTAGGCAATATGGAAATTTGACAATCATTTGAAGACGAATTGTTAAATGCATACATTATTTGAGGTCATAAATATGCAAGTGTCAAGTCATTCAGGCTAAGAGAAACAAGGGGAGTCCATCTAGATTTTATGTAGTGGTATGTGATACATTCATCGATTGAAGAAGCTAACAACTAATTAAATATTGAATGTTTCCATTAAAATGATCGTTCATTAAAGGTCAGGGCCGCTGGTCTAGACATGAATAAAGAAGACGATGTGTCATCCTATCTTGGAACCTCTATAACTTGGTGACATATGGTTACAACTATACATATAGATAAAAAGCATGCTCCCATGCTCCTCTCTTCACCCATTTTGGGGTATTTGTCACAATCAGTTGCTAAAGTTCTTGAAGTATAAAATTATCGTCGTTGTTCTAGTAGCACTTCGTATACCATGAGTATTAAGTTCACAGTGACAAAGGAGTATAATGTCACAGACTTAGTTTTGTTTCCTCCAACAAACTAGAATTGTACTCCATTAACGTTTCACAAATCCAGTCCCCACGAGATAACGTTAAGTCGGTATTTGAACACCTACGAAAATTTAATCTTTCAGGTTAAATTATAATTACTTTGAGTAGAGTATGTAATTAAAAGAAATGGAACAAGACAATAGTTTGAAGAATCTCCTTGCATTAATGAAATGAAAAACTTATAAGCTCTCAAGATTTATCTCACTTCACTCCATGGGATTTATAAATGAACTAACACATCTATTTATAGTTAAAGTCTTGCAAGACAAGTTGAAATCAATGACAAGATTTAATATATTAAAGGGCCATTGGTTGTAAGTTGCAACCCACTTTATGCAAGTTGTAAGCTTCCTTTGTGCGAGTGGTAGCCAAATTGATATTTGCTTTCTTGCAAGTTGTAAATCTCTACAATTCTATAGAAGTTGATATGTCATATTCGTAGTGTTCAAATTGAATTTTGGTTCTTCCTTCAAGTAAGTGGTAGTCAAGTTGAACTTTATTTTTTCATGCAAGTTGTATAAGTTGGCGCCCACTTGCGTTCAGAATAACCAGTTGGAGCTCACGGTATTTATGCCCATCAAAGCACTGATGTTTTACTAAGAAAAACCTGATTTCTGTGCCTGCTGATTGCGTTCCCCGTTGCAGGTAGTTTTTGTCTTGTCAAAGTGCCCTATCTGCGATGTTCTGCAGACGCTGTCTAGACGGATCGACCGCGACCAGTGATGACATAAATCACTCCATTGAATCAGGCGACACCCTACTCATATAATACCGAACTTTAGACTAAAATTGCCATAGGTCTCCTTCATTCTTACTCGGGCAACCCTTTCCATTTTATCAAATATTGAGCGTAAGGGGGAACGCCCTTCCGTCTAACTACCCGATCGACCAAAATAGTTTCAACATTCTTCTCGAAAGATTTGATAACAATGGGAAGCACCCATTGTGACTCATTTCTCTCCGGATCTTCCAAGTCGGGTCTATAGGGCTTTAACATACTTACATGGAAAACTGGGTGGATCTTCAAAGTGCTTGGAAGATTCAACTTGTAGGATACTCTTCCAACCTTGGCCACTACTGGAAATAGTCCATATTTTCTAACCAAGCCTTTGTGAACTTTCTAATAAGCTTTAAATTGTTGCGGTACCACTTTCACAAGAACTTGATCGTTGATATTGAATTTTGAAGGTCGCCGTTTTACATCTGCCCATTTCTTCATTCGTTTCCGGGCTTTCTCCAAACAAGATCTACCTAAGTCCGCATGATCTCCCCATAACTTAGCCATTTTTGTTGCTCAAGACTTAGGCCGGAGTCACAGACCTAGTGAACTTCCCTACCCATTTGGCACGACAAGATTGCTAATTATGGTTTAAAGTTAAATTATCGAAAAATATACTAATGGTGTCCTATATGCACACGGGCAGGTTGTGCAGGCACATAAATTAGGTTTTTCTAAGTTAAAAATCACCATTTTGAGGGAGATAAATACCGTGGACTGCAGTTGGTTAATTTGGATTCAAGTGGGCATCAACTTTTGCAACTTGAATGAAGAAACAAAGTTCAACTTGACTACAACTAGCTTGAAGGTAGAAGAAAATTCAATTTAGATACTACGAAAATGACATATCAACTTGCATAGAGTTGTAGAGAGTTGCAACTTGCAAAAAAGCAAATATCAATTTGGCTACCACTTGTACAAATGAGGCTTGCAACTTGCATAAATGTAACTTACAACCAATAATGGCCCTTGGATCATTAAATTTTGGCCATTGATTTCAAGTTGTCTTCCAAGACTTTGCCTATAAATAAATGTGTTGGTTCATTTGTAAAATCTCATATAGTGAAGTGAGATAAATCTCGAGAGGTTGTAAAGTTTTTTTCTTCATTAATACAATGAGATCTCCTAAACTACTGTTTTGTTCCTTTCCTTATAATTTAATCATCTACTCAAAGTAATCATAATTTAGTCTCAAAGGTTAAATTATCGTGGGTGTTGAAAGGTTGACTTAATGTTATCTCGTGGGGATGAAATTTGTGAAACTTTAAGACGGCACGGTTCTAGTTTGTTGGAGGAAACTAAGTCCATGACATGTGGTATCAAAGCCCTGTTTGTAAGTTATAATAGCGAAAACTCAGGATATTTTCGAAATTGAGGTAGAGGGGTTGTGGTGCTGGCCTGTAGAAGGACACAAAGCAAAGCCCGGGAAGCTTTGCCATGGAAGGAAAACTCGATTAGATCATCGCCAATATGGGTGATCTGGTTAAATCTCTTGAGTACTCCTTCAAGAAGTTGGAAGGTCACACCATTTGAAAGTTAGAAACTCTCCGAAGCAACTTCCAAGAGGTGATTGACGTACAAGCATCGTTGGAGAATGATGTCGAGGCCGTAAAGGATGATGCTTAGACCGTGATGGCTGGACAGGTTGCATTGGCAAAAGATTTTGGCCATCTTCAGGCCAAAGTCTTGGATTCTGTTTCTGCCATGCAAAGGCAAGTGAACCAGTTGGTCGTTGCGATAGATTGAAGTGAGATAAATCCCGAGATATTGTAAAGTTTTTTGTTTCATTAGTACTAGGAGATTCTCCCAAGCTATTGTCTTGTTCCTTTCCTTATAATTTCATCCTCTACTCAAGTAATCATAATTTAGCCTCAAATGTTAAATTCTCGCGGGTGTTGAAAGGCTAACTTAACGTTATCTTGTGGAACGGGATTTGTGAAACGTTGAGGCCGCACGGTTCTAGTTTGTTGGCGGAAACAAAACTAAGTTAGGGACAATAAGCTAGCTACAATTGGGTTTGAGTTATCCTGAATTGTATGATGTGTGGATGTAATCTAAGTACTTGATAGAATTCTTGATGCATAAACATGCAGCATACCATGATTTCTATGGTAAGGAAGAAATTGTTGATGCTAAACATGCAGCATATCATGTTTCTTATGGCAAGAAAAACCATATGCAATCTACTAATTGTATTACAATTGAGAAGCAACCGGAAATTTAAGTTCTTTCGACCAATAATTAAATATCTGAAGTAATGCTAGAGTTGTAATTATTTTTGAGTTGAACTCTGGAAAATATTAGATATTTATGGAAAAAGATATGGCTTATTAGGGCTTTTGGGGAGAGAGAGCGGATCGATGATGGGATGTTGCTCTCTTAATGTATATTATTAATTAATATGATACTGAAAGTGGTCCAAGTGTTCTAGAGGGTTGAGGTTGAATGAGCATTCATTCATTCACTTTGGTGGTTAGATGCCTTTGCACAATGCTGATTAGGGAGATCAGAGATGAGACTAATGTCAATGGTGGCTGTAGAATAGGCTTTCCTTATCTTTGGTTGATAAAACTCTCTTCCAATTAAGATTTGAAATGACTTAACCTGCTTCACGTATGTTATCAATTATCATGTTACTCTGCTTATTACCACTCAAGACACTTTCGAGGACTCATTTCTATCTATTTATAATTTAAACCCTTCATAAACATTTCTGAACATGCTATGGCTAACACTTAGCCTGCTGGTATGAACATGTATTGTCTTTATCTTTTAATTTGTGTGGCCCTTGCTTGATTTTTGGTTAAAATTAGCTGGCTTATTCAAAGTCCCAGAACAGTTAATCTTAGGGTTACGAAGTGCAGAAAATCATGAAGAGACTCAATGGTTAGAAGAGAATTGTTTTTTTCTTTGAATTGTCATACTGAATTAAGCACCGTTTTGGCATGTCTGTGAAGCATCATGTATTACACGCCTTTCCTACTTTCAGGTGGGACTAGTTTACCATTAAGCATTTAACGAGAGAATCTTATGGAAAAGCATCAGAGATAGTTGGGAGATAATTAGGTTTGTTGATATATGGTATGCTGAATCAAACTTTAGGGTTTTTGGTTTATTAACATGGTGTCTAAAAACCACATTATGAGATTCTAGGAAAATGCAATTTTTTTCTTTCATATACATAAATAGAAGAAATAATATGGTCCTCTTCATTTTAGTGTTTTAAAATTTTGTGTCTTCTTGTCCATGGTGAACCTCTGAAAATGCGAAGAGCTAAAGTTTAAATTCAATGTGATTGTTAATGGACTTAGGGGCTCTTTGCTGGCCTTTTCGTCTTCATTATGTTCTGTTATATGTTGTTTATATTGACAGGTTGTGAATTTTCTACTATGTGGTCGGATAAGGGGAAGTGCTATTTGTAAACCGGGGTTGACACCCTGGTGAACAAGCCCCCTCTTGTGAGGGGAGGGGGACTGTACCTCGAGATGTTAACCCCGGTGTATAAGTAGCATGATCCTTGGTTTAGAAACCTCAAGTCAGATGGTTCTATTGCATTGCCTCTGCTTGATGACCCATCCTGGTGTACAAGTAGCATGACCCTTGGATCAGAAACCTCAAGTCATATGGTTTTGTTGCATTGCCCCTGCTTGATGACCCGGATTATGTCAATTATGATGATGTCCTGGACTTGGAATTTAGAAGAGAAATGTCAAGAAAATTAGTAAGGGTACAATTCCATGGCTCCAGGTTCTCTCTGTGGAGTTGGTTGAGCCCTCGTTTCAAACCTCTACTTGAAAGGGGAATCGACTCGATCAAATGACCTTCTTTGATATAGTTTATAGGATCATTTAGATTCTGTAATATGTTGTACACATAATTATCATGTGTAGAATTTTATTTTATTTTTATTATTATTATTATTATTATTATTATTATTATTATTTTATTCCTTTTTTCAGTTTCCGAATAGAAATTTATCTCTCATTCAAGGTACTAGATATTAGAATTTCTTGAGGCCAGTTTAGATACAATCATACAACATTTATCCAAGGATAGAATACACTTGAGTATGTGTATAAAAGATGAGATACAATCAAACATGTATGTAAATTTATCTCTTCTGTTGCTTCTTATTTCCATTTTTAGACACTGTTCTCGGCTAAATGTAATTCTTTAATTGCTTTCTTTTTCCCTCTTTTGGTTAGAACCGTCAGAACGCTGCTTTATAAGCTGGGTTTTGTCATGGTTATGAGGTGTTGGTTTTGATCAAATAAGAAAAATTTTTGGGAGTTTCTCCAAATATTTCGATCCACTTTTGGAACACTATCGAATTAAGGATTGTGTTGATCTTTATGTTCATATGCCGTATGTTTAATGACAATCTTTAACCATGGTCCCTTGTGTTGCTTACAACTTTTGTATAAATATAAATTTTCTTTTCCTGTTAAATTTTCTACAGTTTGTCAGTGTGTGTCAACTTTGTGTGAACTTGTGAGGAAGATAAGTTTAACAACCTATAAAAATTGCAGTCACGAACATGGCTTGGAGTTCTTCATGATAGTAGCGGGGTAATTTTCAATTTAGGCAA
>CAIGRK010393345.1:0-14657 GCA_903798315.1 Fraxinus greggii | reverse complement strand
AAAAAATAGTATCACAAGTCACACGACGAAACCCATATGCTCACATGATAATACATAAATCGAATGAGAATACTATTTTATTCAATTTGGAAAATCACACAAATTGTGAACTTTGGAAACAACATTGTCACCTTGCAGTCCACTACTACTTTCTGGGTCTTCAAGAAAGTCTTCCATTTACTTTACAAACATATTCGATTGTTTGTTGTTAAAATGCCATAGTGCTTACAGGTTAAAAATGTAGACTATTGATGTTTATGAGAATAGACTTTCTCGCTATGCTTCCTTTCCTAAAAGTGTTGTATGGATGGATGGAATTCTTACAGGAGGGAATTCATATTCTCGTCCATTCATATATCTTCATTCATATTCTCGTCCATTGCGTCTTTACCATGCCCAAATATATCTTCTTCACCGTTTGATTTGAGTGTAGAATTTGTTGCGACCATCGTGCCCCATCGGAGCTAGGTCATGAATAGTTTAACGTGACTACCAAAGTGTACCTATAATATACATGTGGACAAGAGATGAACCGTGATCTATTGGCTACGCGACCTGCTGAATTTCGAGGTTAACAAAATCTATTTCTTTATTAACTATTTAGATTTTTAGATAATTAAATATTATAGTATTTAATTTGACAAACACATGCAAGTTAAAATCTCACTCCTGCCTAGTTATGGAAAATTGTACATGCGAGAGACCTTAGACAAAAAATGGATCCAGTATGAACAGGTAGACATGTTCAAGATCAAATAAAAATAAAATAAATGTGTTTCGTTTTTTATTTTTTGACTTTTTAGATGAAATCACACCATACACATGCACACGTGTATGTGCATGTATTGAGTATGTATATTAAAGAAGATATATATTTGGGAAAACAAATATTCCGAAATAAATCGACAAAAATGATTAAAATAATTCATGTTTGAGTATCAATTCGACCTGTAACACTGGCATTGAATAACAAAATAAATTAAAGTGTGGCCCGATTGATATTGACAAATTCGATTAAGACAGCATTCCATGATCAATACATCACCTAAAAATTAGGCTTTTAAATAAGAGTTGGTCTGCAAGTGTATTGTCTTCTGCATATGCAAATCAAATCAAATTTAAAAGGAAGAAAAAGATCAGCATAGTGGTCGCCAATCAAATATTTTGTGCCACGCTTTCTTCCGTATGACCATTCATATAACCAAGTAAAAAAAAATTAGGCTGCCCATTAATTTGCTTCCATGCATAAATTTTTCTTTATTTACCATCAACGTGTCATGTCATTGCAAAGTATGTTGATAAGTGCGTTTTATACACTTATTTAGGGCACAAAATATAGATAATTGTTGGTAAATATATTGAAATATTATTTAATTCTATATAATTTACATTTTGTAGAATAACATTGATGGAAATGGTGGAATTTAGGAGAAACAAGCGAAAAATGGACTAAAATGGTAGAACATCAAAGTTCAGGAACCAAAGTGTAAATAATCGAAAGATAACCCAGAATAAGAAACGAAGATGTGAAAGAGTCAAAAATCGATTGAGCAAATGAATGAAGTGTTAGAAGAAGTAGAAGTAGTGATAAAAGAGATTAAAAAATGAGAAAATGGAGTTCGAGACCAAAACGCAAAGGATGAAATTTTATTTGAACTATGCTATAGCATAGTTCTTTGAGCCATGCGATCACATGGAGTGGTTCAGGTTTTTTTGGAGCTGAAATTTGTTGAACTATGCTATAACATAAGTTTGTACTATGTTATAGCATAGTATATTTTCTGACGAAAATTCTGGTTTCTTTATTTAAACAAGGTTGGGATCGTTTGTTAAGACTTAGGGCCGTCCATAATGAATGGAGAACGCATTACAACACATTTTAAGAGAGCATAGAAGAAGGCAAGAAACACGAAGATCGATTTCAAGACTCGAAGATTCAATTCAAGCTTTATTTGGATGATGTCGATTCTTCAATATTTCTTTTATTTTCTTCTTCATAACATGTTAGGCTAGATTTATTTGTACTAGGAGAACAATGAACTTTGTAATATGAATTTTTAATTTTTAGTTTTATATACTTAACATTGAAAACACGTTTTTGGATATTGAATAATTTATATGATTTTCTATTCTCCACAATTATTATGCATGGTAGTTGTTTGAATATGTGGCCTATTTTATGCATTCGAAAGAAGGAAAATATGTTCGATATATATAAATTATCATAGGGTCCGATAAGTGATAAAAATATACCGCTCTACTATATGTGAATTTTTAAGTGTTCATAAAAAATCATGCACTCTTATATATTTGCATCCGTCATAAAAATATAGTCAGATCATATATGAATATAGGTTTAAAATTACTCGAGAAAAATTGTTAAATAAAATAGGAACATTGATTCGTCAAAATTCAACCGTGTTGTCAAAGTGTATAGCTAAAGTTAAAAGGATTATTGCATGAGAATTCGGGATCCTAGTGCGTTCGTCATCTATAAAATACATCAATTTATTTAGTATATTTTGCATTTAGTTTAGTTAATTTAATCATAATTGTATAAGTAGATTATTTTAGTCATAATTTTGTCACAAACAAACATACCATATTATTTATATTTTGGTTAAGGTCGCGATAGTTAAAATTGAACTAATTAATCTCCTGGGATGATAATGAACTCAAAATTCACTTTATTACTTCTTAACGAACCGTATATTTATGGTAATTTTAATTTGAAATATATTTTCGTAAACACGTGTCAATTAGCAACATAATGTCCTTTCCTAAGGCATAGCTTAATAAATGGTTAACGTTATATTTAATGAAAATCTCAGTCTCCATCAAGATGTAATATTTATCAACCGAAAGAAGCACGGCCTCAAATCTTTTAAATAATTAACTTCTTGAAGGAATTGTATTTAAAGTGCATGTTAGATTGAGTCATGTTTGGTGAAAATTAAAATTTTAATTTAAATCAAATTCAGTAATTGATTTTAATTATATGTTTCATGGGGATCACAACTTTTCAACCACATATTTCATTATTTTTTAATCAAAATATACTAAAAATCTAATTTTAATTCGTACTAAACAGGCAGGGGCTGAATGATGTTACAAATTAAACCCTAATTCATAATTTAGAGAGCAATAATAAATAGAAACAACTTGTAAAGCAAGCATGCTTTTGATTAATCTCCAATAAGTACTTTTGCGAGCAATAATAAATATAGTAGCAATAAAAATAAAAACGAGTACACATATAATAATGGCTCGCTCTAAATATGAGAATTATGTTCACCCACGACTACAAGTTTGTTTACTATGACAAAGAAGGTTAAAACTTCAATCTCATGCTTTCCGTCTCGCATATAATTTTTAAAGAAATTTTCCTTTAAAATTTATTTATAAATATCTAATAACACCCTGAATAAAACTTCGCCTCAAAGGCTACTGGGTAACTAGCCCAAGGAATTAATAAATGACGCTCTCCATAATTTATCAAATAAAACTAAAGTAACAGTCAATAAATTTATTTCGTACTTCTCTATTTAATCTTACTTATCAAATATAAGTGATTATCGTACGCAGAAACAAAAGTTGCCTTTGTCATGATTTCATCTATGTGATCTGCCAGCAACATGGTACAGTTTCGCTAAATTTTCTTACCCAGAAGTCTATCTTCTGAGCGGGAACCTAAAGAAAATTGCCTTCAAAATCAACAGAATGAAAGACATGAATCTGCATTTATAAAGGTTGAACCTCAACCTTGAGGGCCCCCCACTGCCCCGTCCCTAGAGCATCGTCGAGAAGGTAAATCGCGGGATGTGCCTCAACAGGCCAGGTTATAGAGCTACCATACTGGTGCCCACAAAAAATCAAATTCCAAACCTTGTTAAAAGTAGGAATTGAACCCTCACACTGTGGCTGCCAACTCAGTTGAGACTACATCACTCGTGTCCTTTGCACCACTGAGCTATGCCCCGGAGGCCATGAATCTGCATTTATAAATGCTTAAGACGGTGGTGAAAGGTTTGGTATAATAGAGGGGGATGGGAGTCATGTGGCTTAGACAACCTGCAATTAATGCAAGAGCTTTGGGGTCTCTTCTCTTTGAAAATATTTACACTCATTAATTATGGTTTGGCCACCCTTGAAGTTCTAACTTTTTAATGTTATGCAAGTAATTAAAAGGAAAAAATTGAAAGAAGTTAAGATGATTAGATAGTAACAATATGTATTTATTTAAATCCTATTTTCAATATATCTACGGATTGGCCGACAGAGTTTTCTTTTCTACAGATTGCAAGCAACCACATTGTCTTAGATTTGGAAAAAACTTGTTTATAACAATATGATAATATTCTGTATTATATATATGGGAACGTGTCGAGGAAAAAGCAAATAGCTCATTTCTTGAGAGAAAATTGTATTGTATCTGTTCAACTACCACCAAACTTTTTTCCCTTGACCAGCAAACGATTTTAATGTAACAATAAATTCATTTATCAGTTACCCGTAGGAAAGTGTCCAAATCCACTATTTCTATTTCTTTTTTCCCGTCTCTTTACAGAATTTCAAGAGAAGAGGTTTTTTTCCCCCAATCAACCGGGGTTAATAAGGGTCCTCCATCGGTTGATTAAATTTCGATGTCCCATTAGCAGAAAACCCAGAAGAAAAAAAGGGAGGGTCTGAGACCCCATTCTCCATTATTGTCTGCTCTTTGATGGTTTTGTTGAATCTACATTTTCACAGCTGAAGAAGAACCCATTCTTGAAAAAAATGGCTGCAGTGGTTCAAAAAACTAAAGTAGTTCTTACAACGAGTGGAAAATTTCTGAACGACGTCTTGAGTTTCATTGTTTTCACTTTTCTAGACGTTCTTGATTTTGTCTTATGTTATGTTTACAAAATCATAGATTTCTTCATTGAAGCAGACTGGAAACCTTGTTATTGTTCCTCAGCAAAAGAAGCCATTACAAGTAGTGGCAAGATTTTACTATCTGAACAAGGAGAGTCTAAAATTGTGCGTTTAACTTCAAGCAAATTGCAGCTTGAAGAAATCTCAGACACACTCTACACGCGCCCTTCATTGGTGTACGAGGTTTCAAAATCTACTGTCAAAAGGCTTAAATTGGAGGACACCAGCAGTGGTTCGGGTTCTTCCATGATACAATCTTGTGAGAAAATCAAGAAAAGAAGAACCGGTCGATCAACGTTCACTATTAATTCGACCATTGTTGAAATGCTTCAAGGAAGGATCGGAGGGCAGCAATCACTTCCAATTCCTAGATGGTCGGATTGTGATTGTAAAACCTGCACTTCATGGACCTCTTCTGGCAAAGAAACATTATATGTCAAAGCTGACGGAGCTAGAGGTAAAAAGAAAACACACTTCAACAAATATTCAATAAATGCATTAAACCCGGATAGACGAACAAAATGTTTAATGTATTAACTAATGTTGGGTTCTTTCTGTCGTTTTTCCATACAGATAATGTGCAAGAAGATGTTCTGTTCATTCATGGATTCATATCAACATCAGCCTTTTGGACTGAAACATTGTATCCAAATTTTTCAAAATCGGCCAAGTCGAAATACAGGTTATTTGCAGTGGATCTTCTTGGTTTTGGAAGGAGTCCTAAACCAACTGATTCACTTTACACACTAAGGGAACATTTAGACATGATTGAAAGGTCAGTTCTCGAGCCATACAAAGTGAAGGGCTTCCACATAGTGGCACATTCATTAGGGTGTATTTTGGCTCTTGCACTTGCAGTCAAGCATCCTGGCTCTGTCAAGTCACTAACTCTACTTGCACCGGTAAGTTCTAATTTGTCTTCTTTGATCAACGTCCCTCCCTAACTATTTAAACTTTTGACAAGATGATTTGATCTTAGAGCTGTGCATATGTCAGGCATAATAAATATATGAAATCCTGTCTTAATGGACTCCAAAATTATCTTACTGGGGCAACAAAACATGCATGAAAATTTTAGCCCTGGTTAGGTACATATTCTTTAAAATTAATTTCAACTCCAAGTTCTTTTAGTAAAAAATTTTTTTTTGTAAACTAATAACTTTTCTTTATTTTTTAACCATACATTCTCTAATAATATCACTTTTCATAAAATCTTTTCTCGAAAAATTTACGGCAAACCGCGTGTCAATAAATAAAACTTGTCCTTAGAAATTGCCATTTATTGCATGCATTTATTTAAGTACTTATTACCATGTAAGCATTATTTTATTAATAATTAAATCATATATGTATGAATAATATAAATTAATAATTCATATATGGTAGCCATATTTTCCACTACCAAAAGGTGAACAAGCCACACAATATATGATGAGAAGAGTGGCCCCACGGCGTGTGTGGCCATTTATAGCTTTTGGCGCGTCGATTGCTTGCTGGTATGAGCACATAAGCCGGACGATCTGCCTTCTAATTTGCAAGAACCACCGTCTCTGGGAATTTCTCACCAAACTGGTCACCAGAAACAGGTATGTACAAGTCTCCTACTATCAGACATAACACATTTCTTAGGTTGATCTTATACCAGCCTATTTGAAGGGTCAATAAGTCGAGTCAGACAGTATTTATAAGTTACTTATTTTGAAAGTAATATTTATTTTTACTGTCAAAATAAATAAATTTTATATGCATGTTCCAATATGGAAAGTATAAAAAACAAGAATTTTAATTACTTTTTCTTTCATACTACTTACTGTCTAGGGCTATTACTAAACACGTCGAAATTATTTAATATGAGCTAAAAATATGGTAGAGCTAAAGGCAAATACTAATTCCCTGTTTGGTGGGAATTAAAATCAGATTTTCAGTAGATTTTTATAAAAGTTGATGAAATGTGTGGTTGAAAAGTTACGAGTCCAATGAAATGTGAGATCAAAATTAACTTTTGATTTTGATTTAAATTATAATTATAATTTTATTTTTTAACAAACAGGACTAAACGAAGTCTTCAACGTGGTGGCACCCAATAATAATATAAAAAAATACAATGTAAACGTCCTATAATTAATGTTCTGTATTTAATTGGTTTATCTCCACCGATAATTATGGTCCACAACCTTTACGATTTTTTTGTTTTTATTTTTTTGATTAAAAAAGATAGTATGAAAGAATTGTGGACTATTTAATATTTAAATTACCAAAAAAAAAATGTGATTGTATTTTCTTGGTTTATGGAATGTAAATTAATAAAATTTTATAAAGCTTAGCTAAAACAGGTCAAATGTCGTTGAGACTTTCATTTGAAAAGGACAGAAGCTGAGTTAGGTTTAACGTTCGTAATAAGTAATGTTTGTTACTATTTTACTCATTTTCAAAGTAACTTATAATCTGCTAACAATTAATAGGGTTATTAAAAATTGTCTTACAGGATCAGAACATACTTAATGGAGGGATTTTTCTTACACACACATAATGCAGCATGGCATACTCTACACAACATTATTTGTGGTACTGCTGGAAAAATAGAGGGATATTTGGACGAGGTTAAGAACCGGTTAAAGTGCGATATCACTATATTCCACGGCAAGGACGACGAACTTATTCCAGTGGAGTGCAGTTACAATGTAAAATCGAGAATTCCCCGAGCCCACATTAAGGTGGTCGAAAACAAAGATCACATCACTATAGTCGTTGGAAGACAGAAGGCATTCGCTATGGAACTCGAGGAAATATGGAGAAACGCAAGTGGTTGAGATCGATCTGAGTCCTCTCTTGGTAGAATGATGAATGTGAATTCATCCCTATATAATCACCGTGAAATTAAAGCTCGACTCGATTATATAAAGATTAAAGAAAATTAATCCCTTTTGCATCTACAATGAAATGTTTAGGCCTTGTGAAATGTATTATGTAGCTGTGGAATGCTTCTAAATCTTGTTGATGAGTTGATAAATTTTAAGGACTATAAAACAAGAGCCAGCCATAAAAATTATATATATTTCTGGCTCAATTTATTACGAGCATTTTTCTTTATCATATTGAATGTTCGACACAAGATTTTAGATGATATGATTAATATGATATCAATACCAAGCAAGATACTTGAATTCAAATCCCACAGTCACATATTTGTGAAGTTTGTGCAGTTATACCTCTAATCAAAAGATGAATCCGTATGTAAATGGGAGATATAATCGTAACTCATACTTGACAGCTTATATTTTCAGATTTAACGTTGTCTGTCTGTCTGTCTATCTATCCGCACATTCAATCTTCACGTACATTGGCTTAATAACTATGATCTGAGATTGAATGATCTTCATCGGACAAAAAATATCAAATCCATCTGCATTTCTTGGCTTTGACCAGTTTTTCTTTGTTCTCTGAACTAACTTAAACGCCGCTTCTTATGGGCTCCGCAGTCCATCAGATTTGCAGGGTTTCTGTCAAAAATGTAGGTCCCCTAAACCAATTGGGATTGTTTCTTGTATATCATAGTACACAGGCTATATATTAGTCACTCTTTCTTGGTAGAGTATGTACTCTACAAATTAATGGATTGGAAAATTCAACTTGCTTGACAAAATATTTTATAAAAGTTTTAGTAAATTTTGATAAAAATATTAAAATAATGAAATATGAGAATGCAAAGTTAATAAAGGTTCTGGATCTCATGAAATATGAATTAAATTTGAGGTTTGATAAGTTGAAAAGTTAATACAATTTTCAATAATGTTAAATTAAATGTACGCTGATTCCCTTACATTGATTATGACATTCCTTTTGTTTTAGAAAAATGTGAGAGGGAACGTGTTTTTTTTTAAACTGTTCAATAGTGTGCTTTCATGTGACACAATGTAAACAATGATTTACATGTGGTATGATTGTAAAATTTTATCGAAATTTTATTGAACAAGCTATAATAGAATCATGTTGAACTAGAAAAACTAAAAGTGCAGTGGACTTGGAGATATATTGGAACAGGACAATTCAATTTTAATTGAATAAAAATATTGTAGTAAATTCAATTTCAAATATGATTGATAAATAAATAATTCATCATATATAAACAAATGCGTTAAAAGAAATTAATAAAGCTAGCTGAAATTTTTAATACCATTATAATATTTTTATAAAATTATTGAATATGATTATTTTTCAAGTACGACTCAAAAGAAATTTAAAAAAAAAAACATAGATAAATATTTTAGAATAATTAAATAAAGTTCGTTGAAAATTCATTAAATATTAATATTGCCTGATTTAGTAGCATTTTCTCACATTTTTTTTTATATTTTTATACAATTATACTACAAAATGTGTTTCGAAAATTAAATTAATGTCATAATAATAAAAATGCAAAAAAGTTGGCATCAAATTTTCAATTTTAGATTTATTTTGTTTTATTAATTACCTTAAATTAATTTCAGTTTGTTCATTCGAATGAGAAATTAATATTACAAAATAAATTTATACAAAAGATAAAAAAAAAAATTTAAACTTTTAAAATTTTAAAAAATAATATTAAGAAGAAAGAAGAAATTATATATAAGAACAAAATAAGAAAGAAGGACGAAATCGACCACATGGGAGGTTTCTAATATAATTAATTATTACATTTTAAGGATTTGCATTAAATATAAGTATAGTTTTCTTAAAGTATATCTAACCAGCAACTAGAATTTGAATTATTCCGGTGGGCAACAGCTCATTTTTTTATTGTTTTTCTTGGTTACAGCTTGAAATAGTTAGATTGCTTCTTTCAATTACCGGCGAAACATGGAAGCGTAATGTCATCATTTCCTTAAGTTAGCCAACACCCCACTGTTGAGTGTTGCAATCAAACACTGTGTAATTTTCGATATATAACATTGAAAATTACTAAATAATGTAAAGCATGTCGTTTAAGATAATTAATGAGAAAGTTCAATTATAAAGTTTTTTAATTTGTCTTTCCAAGAAACAATACCATTGAAAGGAAACATCATTTTTTTTCTCTAGATAAAAACAAGAGAAAAGTGAGATTATAATTAGATTTAAAATTAAGCTAAAGATTTTTAGATGGTAGACATAAACTTTTGAGGTGGGTTAAATCATTTATCCAATTTTATGAATTAAGAAAATAGTCCAATTTTTACTATGGCTTGTGTTAACATAAATTATACATCTCAAAAAGCAAGAAATCATCGTAAGGAAACTCGTATAATTTTTTATTATCGAACAATTTCATCAAAAAGTTTAAATTATTAGTTTATCTCCAACAAGTTCCCTAAAATGATATTCAATTAGTTTTGCAAAATCTCTACAAGTTTCACGATCGTGTTAGTTTTATATGCATTTATAGCTAAGGGCGGGCGAATTTAATGAAAGGGTTAATTACATTATTATCGAGTCCAGCGTATAGAACCATCAATCTATCGGCCAGCAAAATCTGATTAAACCCACACAATGGTCCTCCTCAAAAAGTGGGTGTGTGACTGGTTCTATCGAGTGTTCTTTGAGAATGAAATATAAGCCCCCGTAACCATGATGGTAGTACTATTAAAAATTAGTTTTTTAATGGATTTTGATAACAGTAAATAAAATGTGTAGTTAAAAAATTGATAAAAAATGTGGGCACAGTAAAATATGTTTTTAAAATTAATTGTTGATTTTAAATTGAATTTTTATTGACTTTTTTAGATACGACCTATAGGAACTCAATTACCACCGAGAAAATCATGAACCATAAAATGACTGCCTCCAAGCTGCAATTTCTGCCCAAACCTTTCTTGTTTGCAAGTTTTAATTGGTCCGGAACTGTTTAGTAGAAATTAAAATTAAGATTTTAAGCTAATTTAAAGTTAACAACTAATTTTAACCACATATTTTATGGAATTCATAACATTTCAACCACACATTTCATCAAATTTTATCAAAATATAATAAAAATTCGATTTTAATCTCCACAAAACATGGGCTAAAATGAGAAGGTTGTTGGTATAGTTCTCTATCCACGATATACTATTTACTCCAATAATTTTAGTGGAATTGTATATGATGAATTTTTTGGATGGTTATTGTTGACCTTGTTTTTTTGTAAGGATTACGTGGACAACATATGTCGGGTCAACTCGCATCCACGCAGGCAAATTTCAACAAGTTTTTTTATCAGAGACTTGGACGGAGAATGTTGCTATTTATGGACGTGGGAGATGCTTTCTAACATGAGACAAAAATGTTCAGACACTGGCGGTATGCTTAAAGATTATTGTGTATTGATGAACAATCACAAACAACTAAACCAAATCAATATAATCTAAATTCAAGCAAACAAGTGCGAAATAAGCGAGAAAGAAGATTGAGTGTGACTTCAAATGTAAAGAGTTGCATTAGATTCAAATGTTACAAGAGTTGCTATTTATAAAATTCTAGCCAAAGTGGTAACCAGTGGATAAGAACCATGTGGCATTATCTCTCAGGTCAAAGCCTCACATCAATAGCCTGCAACGCATATAATATATTGGCAACGGGTCAGTCACCAAACATCGTAGGCTGACAATCCTAACATTTATTACCACAAACATTATATCAATCATTCTTAAAGATTGTCTGCATATTCTCTAAGAGCCGCGAGGGCTTCGGCCAAAAGGAGCTTCAGAGTAGAGGTCTTCCACATAGAGAGCTTCGGTATCTTCTTTGACTTCTTTACTTTGACCAATTGGGATCAACTTTGACACATATCTTCACATGGGCCATCACGTGATCTTAACTTAGAGCCTTGGAGACGAGGCATAGTAATAGTCCCCAAGTCTAAATATAAATATTTATATTATAATTGAAATTTGAAAGTATAACTTTATGACTTGCGTGGAGTAGTTATCGAGGGTGTTGTCTAGAACTTTGAAATAGGGAAAACCTTCACCTCGTGATCATTGAAATTTTATGGGGTTAAAGTTTTTTTGTCCGAAGCCGAGTATTTCGAAGCTTTTGATTTTTTTGGAAAAGGTTGGGAAGATCAACTGAGATCCATTTATCTGAGGTTGTTTGCTCTGAAGTGATTAGGTACATCTAAAATAGTTCAACTTTCCATACACTTATCCGTTTTCACATTTAATGAGTAATGATAACTGTTGTATGCGTATTTCTTGGGAGGCAGACGCATGTGTGCACGTGATTTAGATGCTCTGATCTGGACCGTAAAATACGAAATGACAGACGTTATGGATGACACTGATTGAATAATAAATGAACTATTGTATGATTTAGATCTGAATCCAATGATTGGGGTTGCTTACCTTCGCCTATAAAAAGCAAATCCTTGAGTTCCTTAGTTCTTTACTTTGCAAAAAGAAATTTTCATACTCTCATCTTTACATTCTTAGAACTTGTTGAGACTTTTTCTGGCCATTTCTAAGAAATCCCATGATCTTCCCAGTTTGACCCTTGATTTTGTGAGTATTCATTTACATTTCATTTCTCTTTAATTTTTCTTCAAATCACGAATTTTTCAAATTCTGGCTGGGGGAATATATACTAGAGTGTTGTAGCCTCTGAGATGGGTGTGGTCCTCACAAATACTACCGACCTGGTCCAGGCCATTAGTGCATACCAGAGCATATTAACCATTAGGGAGGGTCACTTAAATTATAAAGCCGGTTGGGGGCTGCCAAGGTTCCGTCGAACGTCATCGCCGCCAACCTCGTAGAAATTAGGAAAAAGTATTTCATATCCTATACAATAGAGTTGTTTGCACCATCTCTTGATGAGCGAGCCTGTTTTCCTAGAGAGGGGTGTGTAGCAATTAGCGAGTATCTTCTGAAGGGGGGGCTCCGTCTATCCCTTCATCCATTCTTTAGAGTTGTCCTTAGTTTGTACGGACTGGCACATATCCAGCCCATCCCCAATGCTTGGGCCTAGCTAGTGGGAGCTTATTTTATGTGGAATAAGACCTTTCTTGGGGAGGATATGCCTCTCCAAGTCTTCCAATCCATTTTTCAGCCTAGGGTCTTAGGTAAGGGAGACTCCAAAGGTTAGTACTCCATGTGTTTGTGGAGGATACCCTCCTCGTTCGTCATAGGCCTTCCCTCATCCATCAAATGATGGAAGGAGACATGGTTTTGTGAGAAGGGGCAATGGCAGACGTGTGAGGGTGACACGACCCCTAATGTGATAGTTCCAACAACCTATTCTGAAGCTCGTGAATATCTCACCTTTAGTTGTCTTTCTCTTGTAATTGGTTCGATTCTGACCTTTTTCATATGTTGCTAGATCTTTTCAGTTAACCCAGACAGAGTTGGGTGTTGTAGAGGACATCTATCTTTATCATTTATCCTCTCGAGAGTTTGAACAGCTAATCGTTGCTCGTCGATTTTTTGAGGATTTCGAACTAATGGCCCAAAGAGGTAATATTAAAATCTTTTCTTTACTGCCAATAGAGTAACATTCGTACTAATCATGTTTTCTTTTTTTGTTTGCAGAAAATTTTAGCAAGAGAAAGTACCCAACCCTAGACATGTCTTACATCCTAGCCGAGACCTCCATGGTTGGGAAGAAGGGGTTGGAGCCCTCATCTACTACTACCAAGTAGGGGTGAGACAAAGTGGAGAGGCTCAGCAAAGAAGTCACTGACTGCAAAGGTGATGGAGGACCCCTCCTAAGGATAATTGGAAGAGCAAGGTAGAGGAGGTTCCCAAGAAAAATTTGCATTTTCTTCTACTGGGGAAGAAGGGTTAATTGTCAATATGTCCCCCTCGATCCGAAAACATCAATTTCTGCGGTGAGGAAGGGTAGATGAGACCATCTCCAGTGGAGCCTCCGAGTGAAGTGGTTTCTATAACTAAGCGAGTGGAGACTTCTTACTCACATTAGAAATTGGCTACCGAGGCCTTGGAGATGTCCAATAAAGAGAACATTGCGTTGAAGCGACGGGTGAGGGAGCTCAGCTCTAGAGTTGCTGGCCTTACTGAAGAAGCGGAATGTGTCGGGGTCAAGCCCAATCTGCTGGCAAAGATGTTGTGAAGTTGTATATAGCTACGCTTCATTTAATTGTCAAGTATCAGAGCTTCGCCATATAATGGATGAGGTTTTCTTACACCAAGTTGGTGGAATGGATTGAGGTGTACTCAACGTTCAACACCATTGAGGTGTGCTAAAGGATTCTCTTCTTCATGGTGTTCTTCTATCACTACCGCATCGCTATTCTCCATGTCAGGTGGTTGTTCCTAAATCTCCACCTTACTCTGTATAATAGGGATGGATGTGCTAAGTTCCCATAACTCCACCTTCAACTGATTTCTCTCGTCACCTTGTTTTTTTTACTCACAAGTTCAAATTCAGTTTTTAAGGCATGTCATTTCGCTCTAATTGAATGCAACATCTCTACTCACAATGATCTTAACCCTCTTTTTGGTTCCTTTCCCACAACCTATACCCCTTGACACCCTCAGGGTAACCTAGAAAAACACATTTTCTAATTCTAGGTTTAAGCTTTCCCTCATTCTGATGAGAGAATGCAATGCAACCAAAAGTTCTAAGCATAAAATATTTACTTGGTTTACCAGACCATTTTTCATGCGGGAATATCACAATTCAACGCAGCAGATTGAGTCAAATTAATCAAATAACAAGCGATCATAACAGATTCGCCCTAAAAAGTCTTTGGGACCCCAAAACTAAACATCATGCAATTCACTTTATCAAGTATG
>CAIGRK010393344.1:0-10880 GCA_903798315.1 Fraxinus greggii | reverse complement strand
TCCGGAAGCAAAAGCCTTTCAATCGACAACTTTATTGAACTGTATTTATTGGATGTACTCTATTTGATTATATTCAAAGTGGTGTCGATTAGTTTACTGCTTCACAAACATTACTGAATCACTCATCTTTAATGGGTTATCCAATGATCACTCATAATTTTATATAATTACTCATCCATCACTGATTTAACTCTCATTTCTCCACATGGACGGAAAATACACGTGGAAAACAGAAATCATACGTGGCAAATATATTCTGTTAAATCTTGACAACCTCGAATGGAACCCACGGCTTTCAAATCCAAATTCACTTTTTAGCCCATTTTCATGACATTTCTCTTCAACTGGATGTTTTTTTATGTTTCTGGGAATGATTTCTATGGAAAATTTCCGTCTGGCATCACAGAATGCAGATTTAGTTTTGGGGTTTAACAGGCTTGATGGAAGTATACCAATTGGAATTGCTGCAAGTATACCAATTGGAATTGCTGACTTGAAGTGTCTTATGTTCATTCAATTAGTCAATAACTCGATAGATGGGACAATTCCTTCGGAGTTTGGAGTCTTGAATGGCTTGAAGTTCTAAATTCACACAATCTCAAACTCAGTGGTGAAATCCCAGTAGAGATAAGTAATTGCCTATTTCTTCTCAAACTGTACCTCCAGAATTTCAAGAATTTCAAATAATACAGTGCACCTCAATCTGCTGGGTGATCCAACTTACGTGTTATTTGCAGGAAGCTACGTGAATTTACTTAAGTGGGTTTTGTCAGAAAAAACAGGGAGAGAACTGATGGCGTTTGGGTAGTCCTCCCGGGTCCATGATCTTTATCTCTAGAAACTGATTATGGATTTAATCTTGTTACCGTCTATGTCCCGCTTCTAAATTAATTATATACTCTCTAGCAAGCTGCACTTGTGCTGAATGCTTCTTGCCGATTTCGGTATACGTTGGACTTGAAAAAAGAAGAGAGGAAGCTACTAATTTCGGTATACGTTTGACATCTCCGATCATGCATTTTAACTCCAAGAATTCCACATAATACCTTGGTGCGTTAGATTGATCTCTACATGGCTTGGTTTTTGCCAATGTTTTTAGTGATCTGTATAACTTGTGGTTGAAATAATTATTATGAATCTCATGTGGAGTAAATTTTTAGTCGGAAAGCTTCAAGTGCGTGATATAATTTGCTGGACTTTCGAGCTGGTTTCTAAGAAAAGCTTAGTGTCACAATGGCATCATGTGAATCTGCACGGCTTCTATTTCCAATTTTGCAAATTATTCAATGCTTTATGCTTCCAGATGCGTAT
This sequence comes from Fraxinus greggii, assembly GCA_903798315.1. Classification (NCBI taxonomy): domain Eukaryota; kingdom Viridiplantae; phylum Streptophyta; class Magnoliopsida; order Lamiales; family Oleaceae; genus Fraxinus; species Fraxinus greggii. The sequence continues at coordinate 9,569 of CAIGRK010393344.1, read as the reverse complement.
TTGGACATTTTAATGGTAGTTTGCACTCTGTTGGGAGTATAGCTTAATAATGGTAGGAAAAAAAAAGTCTCACTCCAATCTGATGGATCACAGTAATCTGATGCACCACAAGCTGAATTCTGAGCAATTTCTTCATACTTCACGTCAATTTGATGCACCTCAATCTGCCAATGCACCGTATTGTGCATTAGATTGAAATTTATAGTTCAATTGATTTCGATTTGGGTTTTGAATCCACATCTTGCTAATTGGAATTTCTGGTTTGGAGGTTTGAGGGTTCTGGTTTGGGGGTGTTGGGGGTTTTAATTCGGAGATTTTGATTTGGGGTTAATACAAAGCGCATTGCAACTGAGGAAGAGAAAAGCATGTTTGTTTGCATTTTTGGTGAGTTGGACATGGTTAACACAGTCAACACGCCACGCAGGATTTACGTTTTCCACGTGTATTTTTCCATCCATTTGGAAGAATGGAAGTTAGGTGAGTGGTAGATGGGTAATTATATGAAAAGATGAGTGAGCATTTGGTAACGCATTAAAGATAAGTGAGTGAGTAGTAACAAATTTAAAATTTAATGAAAATTCATTAAATTTACTCTTTGCCATTACTCCCTCAAATCCTAAGATCATTCAAAGCATCGCACCAATGGCAGCTCCATTTGGGCTCGTGCCCAAGGTTTTGCAACAATAGTTGTGCCCTCCTACTCATCAAGGCCTAGCGCTTGCCCAATAGTCGGGTATAGATCAAGCTTTAGTGCCATCCATTTTCAAGGTTAGTTGTTTCAAAGGTTGAGTTGTTACACATTCCTTAGCGGATTTTGACTTCCTTGACTACCTCCATGTTGTCTTAATAGACCAATGCCTTTTGTGTGATCTTGGTAGTGCACAGTTGAGAACTGTAACCCGACTTCCAATTCATCCCGTCCCGCCTCATCAATCCCGCTTACTCCAAGCTAGGGAGCCACTCGTGCCCCATGATGCAAATACAATCCCGTCGAGCCCTTGAACATTGCTGGTTATGGTTGACATATAGATGTATTCTTTCTCATCCTCTCTTATAATTAGTGTGGAACAAATTCAAAGTAGGCTGGTCTTAGGCTGGCCCACTTTGTCTTTTAAATTCACCTTTAAGAAAGAATATGACAAAACACTGGTCAATTTGGAAAAAGGGACAAAAAATATTCCAACAATTATCAACATTCATTTGCTTTTGGTTCTTCTATCATTTTATAATGTAAACAGCATGCAATAGAGGTCTATTGTGCACGGACCTGAAAAGAGGATTCGTACACGAGTGATGTAAAACAGATAAATTGGATGGATTAGTAAGAATGAAGTTGTTTTAAGATCTTTCAATAAACTTAAAGAGACCCTTATCGTAAAGTAAAATTGTTCTTATCGTACACAAATATGTTGTCACCCACATAAAAATATTTCACTTGGCAATATCCAAATTTACTTTTACCAGCATATTTGATCTCACGACAACAAACAAAAATCATTGTGACACCCGGATTTGAACCTAACACTTTATATTCTAGAAATCCAATATTGGTTGATGTGATTTTATAAAGATATGGAGCCATGAACAAAAGTAAAGTTCTCTGGTCCCCTAAACATCTTGGATTCTTTGTTTCATTTGTAGCCCATGCGAGATACAAACAAGACTATAGCCATATTCTTCCTGTGGTATTGATAGATATTATTTGGACTAATCTTGTGGGGCATTAAATTAAAGCATGCAATGAAAGTGCATCACTCTTTTACCCCAACTTGGAACATCAAAAGCAAAGAATCAGTCCCTTCAAACATTTTCAATGTGAGGCTTCTGTATTTCTTGGACTTATCCCTTCAATTTACTACAATATCGAACCTAATAACTATGTACAACAATAAACCAAGGCTCGTTTGGCATTATTTTTTCTTTGCTTTTGCTTCCTGTAGAAAAGCTTTTGGAAGAAGCTACCTTAGTATTTATTTAGAAACTAATTTTTAAAGCACTTCCTATTCCGAAAGTCGCATTGGACAACTTTCTCTAAAAGTTTTTCTAATTACCGAAAGTGTTTTCATAAAATTAGCCAAACGGGTCCAAAAATAACTTTGGGATCTCAAAAGCTTCTTTTGACTTTTCAAAAATCATGTCAAACGGACCATATGTCTTAGTTTCATTAAACAAAGAGTCGCTATCTACATAAAACTTATTTTTCCACTCTGAAGTACTAAAAAAATGTAGGAATACATTTATGTAAGGTGTGATAGCCAACCTACCTCAACTTTCTTCCATTTTCGAGTTTAGGTCTTGGGTATGATTAATAGTCAGGGTATAACGTCTCGTGCTTGCGGTCAATGATTTGGCTGGGTGACTGGGAGCCCAGGGTGATTGGTCTGGTCTTTCGTTTAGAAGACAAAAGCAGAGCAAACAATAGAGATATAAGGAAACAAATGACAAGATGCTTAGCTTCTTGAGGGTCTTGTTCCAATTACCTTTATTCATCTTACTCAGATTCTTTTAAAACAATTTGCTTAGATTTGCATATTTATGATTGAGGTGAATCAAAAACTCTATTAAGACATTGTCATATGATATATATTAAGGAATGGAACATAGGAACTCAAGGACTACAATCTTGGACCACCATATCTTCTAGTATTCTTAACATAAGAGACACGTATTTTCGTTCCTCTTATTTCCTCAAGAAAGTCATGGTTCTTTATGTTTGTAGGGCATTTTTATTATTCATCTGTTTAGGATTATTAGTGTTTCATCCAAGTGAAGTTTTTAGCTTGACAAGTATAGATCTTGCTCTAAGACGAAGCAAAGTTCATCAGTTGATGGTAAAGAATCAGAGCGTGAGCATACGTATACTCAAAGAAGTTGTCATGAAGGGCCGGAATACAGATAAGAAACGGGCACCTCTAAATCAGACATTTGATCCACACCAAATGAGCAAAAGAAGAGTTCCAAGAGGATCAGATCCCATCCATAACAGGACTTGATATAAACAAGGCATCTCCTTGCCATAAGACGAGCAAGGCAGTTGAACACAATTGGAGAGTAAAAAGGACAAGATTTCTCAACTGTACATCAAAACCAGAGGAAAAACAGACCAGAATATGGGCTGTTTTCAACTTCTCAAGATATGATCAGTGTGGCTTCATTATTTCTTGGGTTTCTCCCAGATAAGAGGGTGCTTTGTTTTCCTTACTCCCATTCTAATGCCAGTCTCTTTATTGTTGAACATTTGAAACATGTTCGATATGCAGTGCTGAACGGGATTGGGCAGAGTAATGGACAAAATTTTTATTTAGTTTTCTATTTTTCCTAGATATTGTTCAGTATTATGTAATCCACCTTACAAACATATAGTTGAAGTTTCAATTTTGAGAAGGAATCATATACTTCTCTTCACACACAGAGACGAGAGCAATCAATTCAAAGAAAGAAAAATAAACATTCAAGAACACGCAAGGTTTATAGAGATTTGTCTTAATATGAAACAATATCTTCTCCAATTGTAGTAATTCACTATAATGAAAAAAAGGGGTTTACAAGATAAAATCGAACTCCTATCTTCTCTAGCTTCTCTTTCTTTTTTATGATAATTATAAAGTTTAAGGACTGCTCCCTATAACATAAATTTTACAAAAACTCTAATTCCTTGATAGAATCTCACAAGAATACAAATTACAAAACAATCCTTAATGAAATTTTAGTCTATCCGCGACTAGCTCCAAGAAAGTGGCAATAATTAGTATCGACAATAATTAGGCTCCACAACTTAACATTTAGTACCAGAAAGATGATTTGGAAGCATGCCCACAAGTCAAAGTGTTAACTTTTAACAACAAAGGATATCATGCTAAATTCATTAATGCCACACTTCTGATAACGCAGCAGGACTCTTCATCTGAAGTAGACCAACAAACTTGAAGTAAACAATTCACTTGACCAACAATTCTAGATATCATGGACATCTACAAAGATGAAGTGCTATAATACTAACTTGACCAATTTGCTTACCAGCAACAGCCAAAGTGCAATCAATCTGTGGCTCAGCGCTTCAGAAACTTCCGGCAAGCAGTTTAACCAAAGATTCCGATGGGCAAAGTGTGATGAACAGAAAGATGCTGAACAGGGATTTTTGACCCTATCATCATTCCAAAGAGAGCTGGCTTCACAGATTTCTGCAGTGCGTCCCTCTTCCAAATACGTTCAGCACTTCCATTCTGTCAGAGTTAACTGAATTCTACAAACAACTAAATAATCTGCTCATGGCATAGTTACATCCCAAATTCCATCTATTCTGTTCTATCAATACATTCTTCAATAAGAGGATTGAGAATCAGAAATAAGCAAGTAAAATACCAACCTAAAAAAGTAAATCCCAGTTTCAAAAGAAAATCAGTGAGACAGGCAATTGAACTGAATCTCAAGACTGTTATCTGCAAAGAAAATGACATATGAACCGAAACTAAAAGCATGTTTTACCAGATTCAATAAAATAACTTGCCATTCTCACCATTCATTCCAATCACATGCCACATCCATGCAGGGGTATGATTGCAAAGATGATCTAGACTGCTGCTTCTCTGCCTTCTCTTTCTTGGGCATAAAACCATTTGAAGTTCCAAATCAAGTAAGGCTCAATTACAGAAAACTTATAAATAGTTGTTTGTGCTCCTACGATAAATGAACACCTTAGAGTTGTAAACCATATTAGAGGTGTTACAAATAATTCGCCAAATGATAAATAGTTGTTCATGCTGCTAGGATCAATGAACACCTTAACAGGATCATCATTTGGTCAGTTTTATGTAAAACCTCTAGTATGGTTTGTTACTCTAGATGTGTTCAACAAATAATAATAATAATAATAATAATAATAATTGAACTTGCAAATTTTCACTATCATAATCACACTTAACATCCCATTCAATTATCTAAGAAGCTAAATTTCTTTCTATATGATCAAATAAACAGAAGAAGAATCATGCCATGGGCTGGGAGTCGGGGGTCTTCTGGGCTCGACGGCCTCAATTCATTATATATCAGTATTAGACACCCTGGATCTGCTGATCTGTAGGCCCAGAATCCCAACAATCCTTATCTCTGATTCCAAGCTCAGTTACGCCTCAACCTGGTTTGGCATTATAGGCTGGACCCACGGCCTAGTACTGCAAAACAACCCTATCTTTGCGAGAACAGAATCAAATCCTCATAAAGAAATTACCAATTTGTGTTTGAGAAAAACTTGACAGCAGCAAATATGTTCAAAGAATTTTGTTACCAACGTACACAGAACGAAGGTATGTATTTGAGTAAGCTATCTAGAACTCGGGCAACATGCTCAATGACAGTTTAAGTAAATTTAGCATAAATCAACAAGGCTATACCCTGTAGTCCTTTTCAAACCTCTCCCCTTTGCAATAGCTCCTATACATGCAACATCATCCCATTTTCCTCCTCCAGCGTACATATTCGACACAGCACAATAAATGCTTGTATGTTGGGGCTCCATATTCAATAACCACCTTCCTATTCTTTCCCCCATCCCAGTATTACCATGAACTCTGGAAGCAGCAAGCAGAGCCCTAAGAGCAGAAGCATTCTGTCCTGATGGAAAAAATTTTAGAAGATTGTATGCTTCTTCTATCTGTCCTGCTCGTCCTAACAAATCCACTACACAACCATAATGCTCCTCTGATGGAACAACTCCATACTCTTTCTCCATGGACCAGAAAATACACAAGCCCTTTTCTAAAGATCCAGAATGACTGCAGGCGGAGAGTACTGATGTGAAGGTAACCGCATCAGGTGAGATCTTCTCTGTTCTCATTTGGTCAAACAATTTGAGTGCCTGTACGCAATCCCCATGCATCCCATATGCAGCTATCATAGTGTTCCATGATGATAAATGATGTTCAGACATGTGTTCAAACAAATTTATGGCCATCGTTAATTTTCCACATCTGCTATAAGTAGTAATTAGGGAATTGATTATAAATATATCTTCTTCCACAGATATTCGATACGCAAGACAGTGAACTTCTCTCGCTAAACTTACAATCCCAAGCTGATTTAATGCCTGAAGCACACTTGTTAAAGCTACAGAATCAAGGTGCAGTTTTTCTCTTAGCATCAACCGAAACAAGGTCATTGCTTCATCAGCAAGATTGTGATTAACGTAACCCATTATAAGCGTTGTCCAAGAGACTGTATCTCTAATCTTTAACTTTTCAAAGACTTGTCTTGTGCATTCTATGAAGCCACATTTTGCATACATGCTCATGAGTTGATTAGCAACTTCAGTGTTTGCTTCAAAACCATGTTTGAGCACATATCCATGTATGCACTTGCCTCCACGTGAGTTTCTTATATCAGATAATGATGAGAGCACACTCAGGATGGTACTAATATTCTGTCTAACACCTGCCATTACCATTTCATTAAATGTCTTCATCGCCCGATGTGGAAATCCATTACATTGATAAGCGGCTATCATCACATTAAATAAAACACTATCTTTATCCTCTGATCTGTTAAAGACTTCACTTGCTTCAGTTAAGTGCTTACATTTCGAGTACATATCAATTAAATTTGTGGTAGCGACAAGATCAAGTTCAATTCCCGATCGAATTATGTAACTATGAATACTTTTTCCTGCAAGCAAATTCCCCAAATTTGCACAACTCATTAGGCCATTTGCTAAAGTGATCAAATCAAGCTCACATTTTTCTTCCGCCATTAGGGAAAACAGGTTCAGAGCTTTCGACGACTGTCCCAATTGAAGATGACAAGCAATCAAAGCATTCCAAGAACCAATAGTCTTTTCATCCATCTTTTCAAATATTGCGGCTGCTTTGTTCGGATCATCACACTTTATATACATATCCATCAGGCTTGTTTCAAAAACTTCATCTAGACAACCAATTCCTCTTCTAATTCCATAACCATGAATTGATTTTCCCTCTTCTAGTGCTCCTAATTGTGATGCAGCATGAAGTAAACTTATCAAAGTAACCCTATTAGGCTCAATTCCATCCCATTGCATATGAGATGCCATTCTAAAAGCTTTGTAAGCACAAAGATCAGTAGCATGAGCGTACCCTGTGATAATCGAAGTATAAGCAACAACATCTCTGTTAATAATTTCTTCAAAAACTTTAGCTGCTTTCTCAATATGATCAAACTTCGAATAAAACCCAATCAAAGATGACCCCACAAATTGATCATTACTAAATCCAAATTTAAAACCATCCACGTGAATGGCTCTTCCAAATTCAAAAGTCCCCAACTCAACACAACTTTTCAAACCAAATGTGAGCGCAGAACTATGAATACCAATATTTATCCGCCTTAGTTCTATATATCTCCTCAAAACTTCATCAAAGTTACCACCTCTAAAGTACCCAACAATTACTGAAATCCGGAGAGGAAGATTGTTATCAACAGCTTTATCAAAAACCCATTTGGATTCTTTTAGAAGATTGAATCTTGTATAGGATTTGACAAGCTTGGAGCCCAAAACGTTGTTGTCTGCAAGGCCTCGTGTACATATACAAGCATGTAACTTTTTCAATAAATTGACATTTGAACATGTCTCTAAGAAAGACGCGAAGTTTTCAGGGAGCAAAGGGGTGGATTCTTTGAGTAACCTGGGAAGCCTAGAAGATAATGCGTTCATATTTGTGAGAAATCAAGAAAACTTATCTAAACGTCAGCAGTGATGCCTTTATAAAAGAAGATTCCGTCCAAAGGTCTCTCTTTCTCCATCTGCAGAGGCAGATTTCAGCTGTGTAACTGTGTTGTACATCAATTTGGCTCTGGTGACAAGTTTGAGAAGTGCAGCTTCATAGGAAAATGCATTGTTAATAAAATTAGTATAATAGTTATTACTATTAGGAAATATTTTGTGGACACTCAACTTACCATTTGTTTCACATTGGTTCTCAAAGTTTAATTTGTTTTGATTTGATCATTCAATTTAACCTTTTCTCTGGTTTTTCATTAATCCACTATGAACCGCGACCAAATTATGTTTCGTCCCTTTTGATTAACAAAATAAATAATTTCAATGATAAATAAGTTGTTAGTTTAGCAAACAAATTGAGAAGCTCACAATCTTAATTCACTAATTTTGAATTTTATTTTTGTCAAAATATTACATGTTTAAAATCAAAAGGCTTCAAGCCACGCAACACGCACGTAAGATTGGGTCGATTGGCTTGTGTTGATCACAGTCACAAATAGAATAGTCTAATTAGAACAAAAATGTAAGTTAAAGGATCAAATTGAGAAGAAATTGAAATTAGGTGATCATATAGATTATAGAACACCACTGTTTGGCAAAGTTTCAAATATCTTCTCACTTTAAGTAAATAAATAAGTATTAAAATAAATATTTTTTAGTAATGAATGTCAAAAATGAATAATTTGCTTATTTTAAAAAAATTCCTTACTTTAGTGTGAAAGTAAGTAGAATTTTTACTTATAAGTAATAAAATAACTTATCTAACAATTGAAGATATTTAAAATTGACTTATATTAAACTTTACATAATGTGCTCAAATGGATAACCAAAATGCAACCGTTGTGTCCCTTTCCAGGTTAAAAATATGAAAGAATCAAATTCTTGATATGTGACGCCTTGATTTAGCCCATATTTGATAGCCATTATAAAGAAAAGTTTAAAAAATAAAAATGAGGACATGTTTGGTTTGTTTTTCTGTAAAGATGGCACAATGATGCTATTAACCTTGCTGACTGGATTTGTTGACCAGTTGAGTGATTTATTGGTTTGATTATGGTGCAAGAGTCTTGTTTTAAATTGTGAAGTAGTGTTTTTACCTAAAATGAATGGATGCTCCAAATGTCGCCAAGTGTCAGCCCCACAACCGTTGGATTGAGACCTTTGGGTGACTCATATATATACCATTCTAGGGTTGGAATTGTGCACCTCTGATATTTTTCTCTTCTCTCTGTAAATCAAAACTCTCTTTCGATTTGTTGTTATACTCTCAAATATTGTAATCTTGAGTGATTTCTATTTGATTAGAGTGTTGTGTTCTTGTGTGAACGATTTTGATTGTTGAGTGAAAGTTGAGATATTGTGATCTTTAGTGGTTACTGTCTGAGTGTCTAAATCTGGTCATTCTTGTCTTGGTACTGTTCCATTTGAACGGTGGTTGTTTCAGTGACTAAAACACAATTGTATTTTGGGTTATTGCCTTAGGACAACGTTTAAGGAAGTTTATCTTTTCTTTACAGTCTTTGTTCGAATTATTCTTGCACATTTTGTTCTTCATATTAGGCTAATCTTGTTGAACCTCCTCTTAACAGTGGCAGAACGGTTCAACAGAGGTTCTTGACTTTGATTCTTGTAGATCTGAAAGATGTGGCACTTGATTAAGCTACTCTTCGTTATTTCTTAAAACCCTAATAAAGGGATTTGGTGAGATCATTCCTGTTTTGCGGTTTATAGTACAGATTACGTGTTTATACTCTTTAAGTTCTCTATACTTATGTCGAAAACCCTTGATCTGTGACTATCTTGGTAATTCATTTGTCCAGAA
>CAIGRK010393322.1:0-15571 GCA_903798315.1 Fraxinus greggii | reverse complement strand
CGTGTGTTGTGGACTTATAAAACTATCGGCTAATAATAATGAACTTAGTTTACTTTATATGATCATTTTAATGGGTTGGTTGTAATTTGTATTGCTATATTAGTATTTTTTTTTATAAAAAGTGAAAACTTTAAAATTTGTAAGTTAATAAAACTAATTTTTTAATTAAAAAATTAAAAATCGGTTTGGTTCGATTTTAAGCGATTTTTGAAAATTGAAACCTAAACCAAACTATTTTGAAACGGTTTGGTTCGGTTTGAAAGAAAAAAATGCGGGTCCACGTCGACACGAACCAACGGTTTCGATTCGATTTGCGGTTTCGCGATTTTTTTGTGCAACCCTAGTAAGAATTGTCTATATTATTATTATATAATTGCGTATGAAAACTGCACGTATTTTACTGGGTATTTTTAAAATACTCACTCTAACAAATTTTTGCAGGCTAGATTGGGTCGATTAGAGCCGTGATAGGATGGTGCAGTGGATTGTCAAGTGATTTCGACATACGAAAATATTAAGTTTTACTAACTTCAAATTCAGTAGTTTGTTTCGTTCAAATATTATTATTATATTAGTTAGTTAAAAATGTTTTAAGTTTTTTTCTTAAAAGAACGATTTCATGATTTAAATTTAAGTTCACAAGTCTTTCAATATTTTGTTTATTAAAAAAATTTATATTTTATCGTTTCGTAAAGAAATAAAATCTTGGTAACACCGTTATTGTTTGTGAAATTTTGGTGCTTTATGTTTTAGGCCACTGAATCTGTCCAAGCCCATTAAGTGTCACCCAATCAGATCCAACCAATATTTCAAGGCACGAGCCAGGGTCATATGAAGATGAAAATGGAACGAAATTGAAAAAAACTGAGAGTGAGTACAGAAATTCACATCTCACATTTTGAAAATAATTCTAATAGTTCAATTCAAATCTTCTATTGTATCGGCAAGGAACAGAAATTAGTATTATTAAAACGATTTGAAAAGATCTTGAGTTGGATTTGTTATAGCCCACTTCCTAGATCATCACTACCAACGCGCAATTTCCAATCTCCAGCTTGATCCCACGTCTCGCCGCCAAATTCAGGTAATTTTTTAATTTTCTCTTCCATTATTCTCCAGGAAATGTATAGTACCGGACGATCTAGCTCCCTTTTCGTTTTAGCGAAATTGATAAGCTGAGTATTTGATTTTATAGAATTCTAATTGATGAGTAGATAAATGGAATTTGACTTTAATCCTTGGAACGTCCAACCAGGTTCAGTATATGTAATTTTTGCAGTTTTTAGCTGAGAATCGAAATGCACCACAATCCGGCAACAGTAGAGGAACAGTTGATACTGAAAGCAATAAGGGAAGAATGCCCATGGGAGAGTCTTCCCAAGCGCCTTCAAACTACCTTGAGTTCTAAAGAAGAATGGCATAGGAGGTTCTTCTTCTGTTTTGATTTACTTTTCCATTCCAATTTTCCATAGGTCATTCTGGAGCAACTTTTATTATTACTTGAGTATATAAATTGTTGTTCCTGGTTGCCTATGGGACGCTGTTAATATATAGATTAACGGGATCCATTTTTTTCCCCACATAGATCTAAGCTGAATTGAGGACGTTAGAAGTATGCTTTTCAGGGGAGTTTTGCACATATTCTTTGTGTAGGCCAATGTGATTTCATTATTTCATTGCGAATGCGTGATGGTATTCTGTATTTCTTTAAATTTTCTCGCGCCTTTTCTACCAAGGTGTGTAATTTTCAAATATGGCTGCGTGGAGTATATTTCTAAAGATGCTGATGGGTTGTGAAGCTTTTGGACTATTTCATTTTCAATTAAACTAAAGCACCAGTTGATAGGTGATATGAATGAGAATCATAAAGTCCGAGTTCAAAGAGAAACGTGTTTTTCGGTTATAGTGGCTTTTAGTAAATACGTAATGCAAATAGGTGCAGGGTATTCCAGATTCCCGATAGCTAGACAGCAATATACCCACTTCGGATGCTTATAGTCTCTGGTCATCTAACATTTTCTGAGTTTCTGGGCAAAGTATTTGCCACAGTTTTTAAAATCTAAAATTTTTTGAATCAGCATTTTGTAATGACAGTGGAATATTTTCTCAATATTGGGTTAATGATGGTATTTCTGTTTCAATGGCTCGAATTTTTAAGCTTTCATGAGGCCAAACATTGTGCTTCTAGTTGTCTTGGTCATGATGGTGATGGAAATCCTATTCCTAGGGCATTGGACAAGCTTCAGTAACATCAAGGAGGGGTCTGCTAGTCCTAATTTGTCAGTTTCTTCAATACCAAATTCTTCCTTCACTAAATGCTTGAATATTTGAATTTTCATATCGTTGTGCTAATTGGCGAGGTGATCTTTTTGGAGTTTCCATTCCGACGCGATAACATATAAAATGACCAAAGCCTATTCATAAGTACAACATTAATGGTAGACATAATGGATTAGAAGTTCTCTTCCCAGCCATCTATTTCATTTGAAATATCAATCTATGAGTTACCCTAAAGGAAGATAAAAGATCCTGCCAAGGTTGTTCAAAACTTAAAATTTAATTTATTACGAAAAGCTTAACTTCTGAATCATTTACTTGATAACTGTTTGGGTTTAGTTGTTAGGGCTGCTCAAGGAAGAAGTTGTCTACTATCAGGCTTCAAAGTACTTCTCTCTCCATTGTCGTATAATATAACAAATTTTTTAATTTGTTAGTATAAGTTGGTAGGTTCAGCCATTTGTTGTTTTAACAACCAATGTTCCAACTTAGGGGCATATTATGAATCAATATAATACGTCAATGGATCTGTGATGGGGAATAATGATATATTTCAGTAGTTTCGATTATCTAAAACTTGATTTATCAGAACTTTTGTTAGATTTAAGTTGTTTACACTATAAAAAGAAACTTAAGATTTCATTTATAGGCAGACTATTATTGATGATTGAATATTGATATTTTTTCCCCAAAATTCTTCTTATCCGTCCCTGTTTCTCTTTCTCTATTATTTCCTATATCAATTAGTTTGCCTTTGATTTGGAGGATGCAATAAACCCATTATGGATAAGAAAGACAGGCTTTTGTTTTTATTTATTCTTGAAGAAGAACCAGTTACTGCTTGTATAGATAGTTGGATGGGTTTGTTTGGGGGCTATATTTGGTCATGACAAGAATTAATTTATAAATTTTTAAAATGTACATGACGTTAATGGGTTGTCCATTCCTTTGATGCTCGGACTCTTCGAAATGGTAGGAGTACCCGTGTCATCATGGCACAACACGACACGGGTAAGGGTACTTCAATCGGACACGGCAATTTATACAGGGATTAAATCCAGTTGTTACAAAATTTTCGTGATTTTAGTCAAATGAGTTATTGTTTCTATTGCTACTAATGTTTTTAGGTTAATTAGGTTGACAGAAAAGTCATATTAATAGTGTTGATAGATTACTAAAGTTGACAAACAAATCATATTAACGAAATTTTGACTCTTTTTAGCCATATCCTTGTATCCTACATTATAGAAAATAAAAATAAAAGATTCAACATTTAAATACACACCCGTACTCAATACATGTACCTGAGTCCAAGCATCATAGGTTCACCTTGACTCCAATAATAGATGTTTAATTTCCTTTGATAACATTCCACTGACCAAGTGACCATCCGATCATGCAGGATAATTGAATACTGCATAAAGAAACGACTCCAGTGGAACACTTGTTTTGCTCGCAAAGTAGGTAAAGAAGGTGAATACTATGAAGATATGATGCGCTATCTGCGAAGGAACCTAGCAGTGAGTATTAAATTTACATTTTATTTGTTAGCAAAGCTTTAGTGCAGTCCATATATTTAATTTAGAATTTACTTTGAATGCTAAATATTTAATTGCTTTGAACACCACGCTATTTGTTGTTAATATAATTGTTTAGTGATAGCTTAAAGAGTAAAATGATTCCTATGACCGGAGGAAGAGTCTTGTGGTGCTTATCCGTAAGAACAGATTTTAAGAAATTACAGAACCATTTAGCTCCTAAGTCATACTAAGAATTATGGTAGAGGGTAATGAGGTCAAAGATAAAATGTGAATTGAAAATTTTAGTGAATCAGTTTGGCCTTATTCTAGGAAAATTTAATATAGAAGTGATTTAGTTGTTAGGAGATTGATGGAGAAGTATAGAGAAAAGAAAAAAGACCTGCATATGATTTTCTTGATTTAGGAAAAGCCTATAATAGGGTGCCTAGGGAAGCTCTATTGTGGGTGCTAGAGAGTATGAATTTCTAATAGATGCATCAATATTAGTAAAGATATGTACGACAGAGTGTCACTAGCCTGATATGTAGTGGCGACAGTATTGGAAAATTTCCTATCACTGTTGGCTTGCATTTTCTAAATTAAGTTCTTATCTCTTTGCTTTGGACATGGGTGATCTCATGAGATGTATTCTAGATGAGGTTCTTGGCATATACTCGACGCAGAGTTTTTGTTGATGAGACTAGAGAAAGCTTAAAACGTAAATAGAATTTTGAAGGAGTACTTTGGAATCTAAAGATTTTTGGTAAAGTAAAAAATAAGAACAAAGTACGTGCATGATCATTTTAATAACGCTAGAGTTAGGGATAATAATGAAATATGGCCATTGCAATAAATTATTTTTTTGGTATTTAGGTTTGTTTATTAACATAGAATGAAGAACTGAACAACATGTTAAGATGGACGTGTAACTGAAGCAAATTGGATGATATAAGAAATGAACATATGCCAACAAGTGAAAATGGCGCTTAACGAGTATAAACTAATGGGAGAATGATTTAGGCGATGGGGTGGGCATATCTTGTTTATACCAGAGAGGCTCATTTCATAAGATTGATGCAATAGACTAAAACTAACATAGACTGTTGTGATTGCTAAGGATCTAATTGTTTTGGTTTTTCTAGTAGGTAGCAATGAGCAGAAGGGAGTGACGAAAAATATTCATGTAGCCGACCCTATGTATATAGGGAATAAGGCTTAGTTTTTTTTGTGTTGCATGATTATTAGTTATAACCTATTCTAGTGGAAATTGAAAGGATTCAGCTCTGTGGCTTAATTGTGGCTCTTCCAGATAAGTAGATATGGCTTAGTTGAGTTGACCTAAATGGCATATAACTAAATGGACTAACTAGGAGAACATGCTTGTATTTATGAACATTGTGGATAAACAATTCAAGATGAATGCACCATTCTTATTAGTTAAATAACGTCTACATTTATGTTCATGGGCTACACTAGAGTAAACATAAATTTTCCAATGCTAGACAATTATTATTGTTATTATCTTTGGAATTGCAAAAACTTTGCTATTGAGTCTATTTATTCGTTGGAATTGCTGAACTTTTTGAATATGAGATAAGTGCGAGATAAATAACTAAACATACAGTTCTCATGCCAAATAGTTACCAGTATTTAGCAAAGGGAAAAGCTAGTAAACTGTGGAGTAGCCCATTGATCTTTAGAATTAACTTATTTAATTACAGAATGCAATTTTGAAATGTATTATACACAATCTAACATATTAATTTTGTCATGCTAAATGTTTGCTACTGTTGGGCCATGGAAATGCTATTAACTTATGAAATCAAGTTATTTAACAAGGGTAACCAAAGTTTCAAACTAAAACCATAAAGTGATGTGGATTCTGTTATGATCACTATCAGACTATGATGACTATCATAGGATCCCGAACTTTTAAAACATGTCATTCTACTTTTCTTTTATAGAACTGGAAAGAAAATTAATAAAGGTATGTGTTACTTATTTATCTAGATCTCACGTGTAGTCTTTTGATTATAGGAAACAGATAAAAGAGCTTTTGCATTAACAACATAGATTCTAAATGATCACACTTTTTAATTTTATCTTGTATAAGTATTATATAGTTTCACGTGTTAAAATTGTAATCAGCTTTTGCTTATTGAGTTCTTGCATTTACTTGTTTGTATTCTTTTTGCAGCTGTTTCCATACCATCTTGCAGAGTATGTTTGCCGTGTTATGAGGGTTTCACCTTTCAAATATTATTGCGACATGATATTCGAAGTTATGAAAAATGGTACGAGCATATTGGAGTTCTCTATTTAATTAGCATTCATGCTTCTAGCTAGATGACACGAAACTTAATTTATTTCAAATATATATTACATCATAGTAGTCATTGGTTAAGTTCTATCAAGCACAAAAGAAGCATCTTATCCATTTGAAGTTCTAGGATCAGGGTTATTGGAAAGGGAGCCAGGTGTCTCCTAGGAATTACTGATTATTTTAATTCCTAAAGCTCAAAAAGCATGTTTTATTAAATATACAGGATTTTGACTCCCTTTTTATCTGAACCACTAAATTTATGTCCGTTTGCTACATTGGCTTTAATTTTTCTTCTTCTGAAATCGAATTAGTTGCTGAAAATGCATACAAGATCTTATCCTAAATTCATTCAAGTGCTAATTTCACTCAGATATGGTGAAATTAGCTCATATTTGCTGATATTCACTGAAACAATTTCTTCATGTCCTGAATATATAATGCATGTATGGATATTTTTGGATATAATGTGTTCGCTCTGGCAAAGCATGTTGATATTAAACCCCAGCAGGCTTTGGTGCCTCTATGAGCTTGCACATTTAATAGCCAACTTAAGTTGTCAGAACATCCTACAAGTAGTATGCATCTGTCTGACTGAATCCAAATCCAGGCTTTCACCTAATATGCTGGTTTTCACTGGCCCAATGAAGGAACCTCCTGTTTTAATTAATTTTAATGATTTATGTACAGTGATTAATAATTCATATTGCTGAGTGTGATTGCTGAGCTTTAATTTTATTGAGATTTTGTCAGCATCAATGATAGAAAGAGAGTGTTTGTTTATTTATAATGATACTAAGATTCCGTTCCATGTTCTGAATGATTAAAGTATCATTATAAGTGTGCACAGAATGGAATACTTATTTGGCACAGTATATTTCTATAGTAGGACAGAGTATTGGAAATGACTCTTCCCTATTAGGCAGTGGAAGTATGTACAATCATGCCAGATTTTGTGGATGAGAAGTTGGGGAACAAATTTAGAATTTGAGGATCTAAATATGGGCTAAGATAGATAATCATTTGGATCTCAAAGATGACGATAAAGAAAATGCTAGCTGGGAACAGTGAACTTCAAGCATTGGAGCTGTATTGGTTTTCTTATGCTATTGGAAAGGGATGAGCTTTGTATATTACTATAGATTGCAGTTTGGAAAAAAGAAGTTTAATACTGGAATCGCAGGAAAAAAGGGAAGATTAAAAAGTAGTAAAAAGAAAAAACGAATAGGGAAGCTGAAAATTTATTCCTTTGTAAGCTTAAAAACACGTGACCCAATTATAAGGCAATTCTCAGTATAAGAAACTCCATTTAAATAAAGACAACATTAGAATTTTATATTAAAAATTCCATACTACTTTGAAGGATAAAAGTCTATATAGAAAGTTAAATATAATAGAATCTTACAATCAGTATAGACTCACTAGGATTTCATTAAGCAAGTAAATTTGATAATACAAACTAAAACTGGATCAATTGACTATGGATACATGTCCACAATTATTATAAGTTTAAAGATGCATCTGACTCCTACACATTAAGACAAGTATATTTGTTTCCCGGATTTCAAACTCATAACCAGTTATAGAAAGACTTCATTATTCACATCTGCACTATTTGGCCAAGAAGGCTTGTTCCTTGAGATGGGATCCATGGTGTTTCTCTTAGCTTCCAAATCTCATAGTTTTTGTTCAACCAATTTTAAGCTATTACGTATTTACAAATACCATACTAGCAATTACCTGTTGTCTTACATCACTGGTACAGTTGTATCTCCATTATTGCACCCTGATGTATTTTGTTGATTAACATAAAGAATGTTTCCATAAAAAATGAAATATGCATAAATATAGATAATAAATATTTTGGATATTTACAAAATACTCTCTCTATATAGGTGTATTTGGACTTTACCTACTGCATTTTGCAAGTTTTTATTCTGCACACTTTGTTTACTAGATAATGAAAAAAAAAAAAGAAACAACTTTTGGTTTGGAATAGAAAAAATTACAAATATGTAATTATAAATAGCTGAATAGACCAATATATGTCAATTTACATACCATTTTTAACTAGATTATTATTCTTTAAAATTTTATTTACTATTTCTTTTTCATCCAAAAAATAAACTCTCTCTCTCTCTCTCTCTCTCTCTTCATAAAATGTGTCAAATCTCTTGATTAAACTATAAAATTATGTAATTTTATCAATAATATTTATAATTATCTTCTCTTCTATTAAACTTTTTTCTAAAAATGAGAAAAACCATCCACAATAGAAACCAAGGAAATTATTCATGCATTCTTGGAAATTTTTATGTTGCATATATCAAGCTAATAACTCCGACTTAAAATGAGTAAGAAATTAATTTTAAGATGAAATAATAATAATTTATATAAAATATTATTTTACTTGCTTTTTATTTTTAGTTTTTGTTCATTGAACATAATTTACTAATTAGAAGATGACAGCTAAGAATTTTCAGTTGTCAGTTTTACAATATTGCAAAAAAATCAAAAGGAAAATGAAGATAAAATATATTTTGTAAATCTCACACAAAAGACCATCTTTTAAAGTAATAGCATTTAATGAAACATTAAGGTTTCTAGTAATTAAGTTTGGAAGAATTATAAAATAATTAAAAATGGTGTTTAAAAGTTATATAATGTAAAATGTAGGGTGTGATTTGTTATATTCAATTAGAGATATTTTTGCTTGTTCAGCTATTTTTAATAGCATAATTATAAATTCAATTAAAACTAATAAGTAAATCCTAAATTTTCAAATAACAGTATGTAATGTGTAAATAAACCCTGTATAAGAATTCTGCAGACATTAATATCTGATCCGCGATGCTCAGTATAAACTGATAGGGCCAGTAAGCCAACTTGAGCCAACTTGTGTGCAAGTACATTATTTGAATTTATTTCTACTGGAATTTCCAGGTTGAGACAAATCAGTCAGCACCGTCACTGTGGCATGACACTCATAATACTGATTATTGCATCAATTTGATTATTGTTCTGGGACTTGTAGGATGACAAGGAAAATAATTTCTTTCCAAAAAAATCTAAAACTGATTCTCTAGAATGATATGCCTGATAGTAGTCCCTCTTCACAAGATTGGCATAATCTGATTAATGACTGTAGTGTGTGAGAAGGGTGGATCGGTCTAAACTACAAACATTAGCATAGAGTGGTTGCTTCGGAAATAAACTTGTAACTTAATAATTTTGAATGCTGCGACTCTACCATTACCCTTGGCTTTTATTTTGGTCGTTCCA
Organism: Fraxinus greggii; assembly: GCA_903798315.1. NCBI lineage: Eukaryota > Viridiplantae > Streptophyta > Magnoliopsida > Lamiales > Oleaceae > Fraxinus > Fraxinus greggii. The sequence goes on along the minus strand of CAIGRK010393322.1, from coordinate 6,172 downwards.
CTGTATTAAGTAGTCTCCATACAAGCTGGCAACTATTATTTCCATGCACTTGTTTAGATTTTTTTTTTAAGTTCCTTAAAATTATGTTCCTCATTGCATTGTTGCTTTCTAGCCATATTGATCACTTGATGATCTTTACTTAACACTTGTATGAATAAGCTATTCATCAGTTTCTGATTATAGTATTACAGTACTCTGGAGGTATTATTCGCTTAAAAACTTGATTTCAAATGTGATGAAATTTATCATACTTGTTTTCAAATGTGATGAAATTTATCATTCTCTTTTGCTCCTTTTATATGCAGAGCAACCTTATGACAGCATCCCTAATTTTAGTGCTGCTGATGCCTTGCGGCTCACAGGGATAGGAAGAAATGAATTTATTGACATAATGAACAAGTGTAGATCTAAGGTAATGTTGAAGAACACTTCACAGTATAATTTTTTTCGAACCTCACTGTTGGAGGTCTAATGGTGGTGAACCTAAAACCTTTTTAATTTGACGGAATGGCCACTTGCAGAAGCATATCTGCAGTTCAATTTACAATCATGTATTATGGTGAGAGATGGACCAAATTATTTTTTCTTACTGGTCTAACCGAATTTTACAAATTTTTGGAGTCTTACAGAAAATTATGTGGAAGCTGAACAAGTCAATAGCAAGAGAACTCTTACCTACTGAACCTGTGGACTTCGCAATTGAGCCGTGGTGGGGAGCTTGTCTGGTCAACTTCACTTTGGAAGAATTTAAGGTGAGAAGCTTTCTGAACAACTGCCTTCCACACTTGAGTAGATCATGTTTGGTTTCTCTACAGTTTATATTGTGTGAGTCCCTCAAATATGGTGTTTGAAGGTTCCTTACATTAAGTTCTTTATGCAAAAGCATTTGGGATAGCGCCCAAATTAAGTTCTGTATGACTGAGATAAACTGTACTCTTCTGATCCCCCCTCTACCCTGTTTTCAAGAAACTCTCAGAAGAAGAAATGGCAACCATTGATAAAATCTGCAAGGAGGAAGCAAATTCATTCATCCTTTTTGATCCTGAAATTGTCAAGGGACTTTTTCGACGGGGGCTTGTCTACTTTGATGTTCCAGTCTATCCTGATGATCATTTTAAAGGTAATTTACAGGTGCTTGTATTGGTTCTATTAAGATAGTCTGTGGGTTATTCCTCCCCTTAGTTCTCTTCTGATTTACCATTTTCCTTCAAATATAATGTCAAGTTACAAAAAGTACCCCTCCCTCTCAAACAAAAGGAAAGTTTTTAAATTAAAAACAATGAGTTTCGCTTGATAACAGGGAGGCATCCTGAATGCTGTGTTAAAGTTTTTATCATATTCAGTATATTGAAAATTGTTAGTATCAGTTTTAACTTTCTGCCTTTTCCCATTTCTTAATCATTTTCCGGGTTGAGAACAGACATTTGTGATTGTTGGAACTTTATTTTGCATCAAATCTTATAGATCAATCTTTTTTTTTTTTGAAAGGTAATCAAGTATTTTATTAATGAATGAATCTTAATAGATCAATCTATTGAACCACTTGACCTAGAAGCTTAATCTACTAGAGGGGATACATATATATCATTTAAATTTTTTCTTCAACATGCCACCTTATGTGCAGGCAGTTCATTTTTATTTATTTATTTATTTTCTCAAAGCCTAACATGTGCAAAATTAATGGGTGGCGGCGAGACCTGAGGAATGTTTGCAGTTTACGTCCTACCCAANTTGGACACATGACTGCCAATTAGCAACCAGTCTTTTTTTTTTTTTTTTTTGAAAGGGAATCAAGTATTTTATTAATCAATGAATCTTATAGATCAATCTATTGAACCACTTGACCTAAAAGCTTAATCTACTAGAGGGGCTACATATATATCATTTAAATTTTTTCTTCAACATGCCACCTTATGTGCAGGCAGTTCATTTTTATTTATTTATTTATTTTCTCAAAGCCTAACATGTGCAAAATTAATGGGTGGCGGCGAGACCTGAGGAATGTTTGCAGTTTACGTCCTACCCAATTCCATGTTTTGTTCCTATAGAAAAGGATATGAGTATACATATATCCAGGACTTTCCATTTTTAGTTAATTTACTGTGAAAAAGGTTCAACTCAGCATTCATCTACACATGCAAGATGTTAGATCTTTAATGACAGCAGTTTAAACTGTTCACATGTATCTGTCTTTAAAACATTCAATCAATTGGATGTAACAAGATAAGTGTGACATGGATACTCTCTCTCTCTCTCTCTATTTTCTATTTTTATTTTTAAAGTTTTGGAGTACAGATATTGGACTTGATTGAGTTATGACCATAAATCCAGTAATTGTCAACCTCCCATCTGACTTCAGTCCACATGTCTGTGACTTAGAATTTTTATGTACACATTATTTCAGTTTCCAGGCTTGAAGGATTTGTTTCAAACAGGGAGCAGCTATATGAAGATCCCATTGAAGAGTAAGGCACTTAAGTTACCCTGTCTGCATATTTTCAATTTCATCTGTAAAGAAGCAAAGTTAAATTGTGATGTTATCAATCCCATTATCCAGGTTGCTTTATGCTGTATTTGTGGTATCAAGTGAGAATTCCACAGTTGCTGAACTGGCAACAACATTACAGGCTGATCTCTCTCAGCTGCAGGCAGCTGCATCCTTTGCTTGTCGGTTGGGATGGGCAGTAAAATTAATAGACCCTGCATCTATTCTTCAAGAATCAAATATACCTGGCAGTCCTAAAAGTCTTCTCAGTGATGAAGGAGGAGGTTCCCTTGCTAGTATGGGCTCCGCCAATCTGTCCACTGATGGTGGCACTGTTCAACAAGGAGACATTTTATGGACAGAAAACTCTAGTCCAGCTGTTGATTATTCTCGTGTTGCTTTTGTTGTTGATGCTAATATAACGTCTTATCTTATGATGGGATCTGTTTCACCAGGTTTATCGTTTGTTCCCTTTTTATTTTATTTTATTTTTCTGTTTTTGGTTGTGACATTATGCTGTTGCTGAATTCACCTTTTTATTAAAAATATCTCTTGCAGGTCTTAAATCTCATGCTATCACGTTGTACGAAGCAGGAAAACTTGGTAATGCTAGCATTGCAGATCTCTGCAAGGATCTAAGTACACTAGAGGGAACCAGATTTGAAGGAGAATTACAGGAATTTGCCAATCATGCATTCAGTCTCAGGTGTGTCCTGGAATGTCTAACATCAGGTGGTGTTGTTACTGATGAGGAGGCTAGTTCTTCGATATCTGATGTATCTTTGGTCAATAGATATGGAGGTACTGGCACAAATGAATCTCGGTCAAATATTGAGGACTCTATGGATTCAAGGATGACCCAGGAAGATTCTGATTCTGCTGAACTGTCAACTGGAAGTACTGGTGATGAAAAGTTATCTGCTACCGTACTCAAGGAGATAAATTACATGGAGGATTCCAAATCAGATCTTCATGTACCAAATGATGAAAACTCATATTCTGTTGATGGTTTAAATGCTGGAAAAGAGATGGCAAAGAAAAAGAGAAAATACCGAGTGGATATTCTGCGTTGTGAAAGCTTGGCTGCTCTTCCATCAGCAACTTTAGATCGTCTATTTCTCCGTGACTATGACATTATCACGTCCATGGTTCCACTTCCTCATTCTTCCGTTTTGCCTGGACCCAAAGGCCCCATTCATTTTGGTCCTCCTTCTCATTCTTCTATGACTCCCTGGATGAAAATGGTCCTGTATTCTGCTGTAGGCTGTGGACCTCTTTCTGTAGTTTTGATGAAAGGTCAATGTCTGAGATTGCTTCCTGCACCATTAGCTGGTTGTGAGAAAGCCCTTGTGTGGTCTTGGGATGGATCTACAGTTGGGGGTTTGGGAGGGAAATTTGAAGGGAATTTAGTTAAAGGAAGCATACTCTTACATTGTTTGAATTCACTTGTCAAATACTCTGCTGTGCTGGTGCAACCTTTTAGCAGGTATGACCTCGATGATAATGGAAAACTTGTTACTTTAGATGTTCCATTACCTTTGAAGAACTCTGATGGTTCAATAGCAAACGTAGGAGAGGAACTGGGGTTATGTGGCGAGGAAACCTCGAAGTTAGATTCACTTTTAAGTAATATTTCAAACAGAATAAATTTGTGGAGCATCGGATATATTAGCTTATTAAGACTTTTTAAAGAACAGGAATCAGAAAACTTTTCAGTTGATGGTGAGAAGTATGAGTGGGTTCCATTTAGTGTGCAATTTGGTATTCCTCTTTTTAGTCCCAAATTATGTAAAGATATATGTAGAAGAGTGGTTTCTTCTCAGTTACTTCAAACAGAATTACTGACTGAGCATCATGATGCAATGCAAGACTTGAGGAAAAGGTTGCACGATGTTTGTGCTGAGTACCAAACAACTGGTCCAACTGCGAGACTTCTTTACCAGAAAGAGCAGCCAAAGGATTCATCTCGACAACTGATGACTTACGCAAGCGGAAGATGGAACCCACTTATGGATCCTTCTTCTCCTATATCAGGATCCTTAAGTGAGCACCAGAGGCTGAAACTTGCTAATCGACAGCGTTGCAGCACTGAAGTTCTGAGCTTTGATGGTAATATACTCAGGTGTGTCTTAATTCATCTCATGCTCTGTATTATGCCTTTATTCATTATAAATCATTGTAATTTGTTTAGTTTCATAACATTTTGGAAATTGCACTAATTTGCCATTACAAAAGGTGGGCCAAGAAATCTGAAAATTAAGCTAAAGCTAAGGTACTTGAAATTGCAACAGACCATATTGTTCCAAACTAATCTTTATTTTGGTTCTCATAATGTTCCAAACATTCGGCTCGCGTTGTCACAGACAAATGGCATTTTGCCTGGCTGACATAAAAGACTTCTATAATATCAAAACGGGAAACACATAGATGCAAAAGAGTATGACTGGGGCTCTGTTTTTGATGGAAAAAAATGCACATAACCACTCAACAAAAAAGAGAGAGAGTGCGCTTACTGTTATTGGTAGTAATTGAGATTTATGGAGAAATGTATATATGCATGGATTTTATTGGCAAATTGAAGTGTTTAGGCGAATTGGGTAGTTTGTGTTTTGACAAAATTATTTGATGAGATTTTAAAAAGTAAGTGACGTAGGATGCTATGGAACAATTATAGGAGAAGTGGAAGGGAAAGGGGAGAAAAGAAGAGGAAGGAGGGGGGAAAAGAGAGAAGAAGAGGGAGAGAATAGAGAGAAATTCGAGGAGAATATCAATTTATTTTATTATCAAAAATTGTCTTTATTACAAAGCATAATACCCTTTTTTAAGTAGGAAATATATAATAAAGCTATTAAATCAAAACCCAAGTATGTTTCCTAAAATAAGCATCAAAATTGGAAGCTAGATTATATAATATCTCTTCTAATATTCCATCAGTAAGATATTGAGGCAGTGTGGTAGAGTTGTTGTTTGCATGAACAAAATACAGACGTATTATGTTCAATTAAGTCGAGATTTGAGAGAGAAAAATCCTTTTTTCTAATTTATTGATAGATAGATTACAACAAAAATATACATGATGAAAGAGGATATACAAGATGAAAAGTAAAATTTGCACTTTAGTCCCTAACAATAACAAAGACTACAAGTTGGTACATATATTACTGGATATTTCAACTCTCCACCTCAAGTTGGTGCCTAGATATCACGCATGCCCAACTTGGATATCGTTGTATAGAATGGACCACTAGTAACTCCATGTGTCATTATATCAGTCTTGATGTATGGAACCTCTATATTTTTTGGAGTCGAGATTATCTTAGATATAGTTCCTATCAAGTTCAACATGGTTTGTCCTATTATGTTGTACAGGGTTGTTTGCAATTTTAATGGCAGCAGTGTTGTCACAGAAAAGGAATATAGGCTTGTTCGGACCAAAGCCAAGTTCACTAAGGAGAAGTTTTAGCCATGAAAGCTCGATAGTTGCATGATGTAATGCTCGGTATTCCGCCTCAGCGCTGGATAGTGAGACCATGTTCTGTTTCTTACTCCTCCAAGTCACAAGGTTTCCCCAACAAACGATACATATCTTGATGTGGATTTTCTTTCCAGTCTTGATCCAGCAAAATCAGAATCCGTGTAACCCACAATATCTAAATGCCCCCCTTTTGAGTACAGAATGCCCTTGCC
>CAIGRK010393303.1:0-15955 GCA_903798315.1 Fraxinus greggii | reverse complement strand
TCAGGTTTTGGCCAAGTACGGATATCTCGTTCGCGGATTGTTTTCAATGAAAAAGGGTTCAAGAAAGGAGGGTCCCGCGTACAAGAAAATAGCTGGCCTGCTGCTACTTGTCCCTCGGAATCAGCATCATTAAAGAATGAGCCCAAATAAAATTTGTTGGAATCAGGGCGAGACGAAGAAAGGAACGTCGAACTTACATATAGCTTAGTAAAGAGTTGCTGAAAGTCCTCAAAACTGAGGAAGTTGTCCGAAACACTTTGTGAAGTTGCCATTGCTACAAGTTTTCTTACAAAGGTCTCTGAAACTTTAGTGTAGTGAAAAAAGCGGGAAGGTGAACAGTGATTTTATAAGCACAGAAGTAAAGAACGTGGGGGCAATAGTGCGGTAATGTGGCGTGTTTTTTGGGTTTATAGTAGTTATACGATGTTGGGATTTTCTGAGAAAATGNTTGCCATTGCTACAAGTTTTCTTACAAAGGTCTCTGAAACTTTAGTGTAGTGAAAAAAGCGGGAAGGTGAACAGTGATTTTATAAGCACAGAAGTAAAGAACGTGGGGGCAATAGTGCGGTAATGTGGCGTGTTTTTTGGGTTTATAGTAGTTATACGATGTTGGGATTTTCTGAGAAAATGATGAAGTCTATTTACCTCTAGTGGAATTGCAAGAGTCGCGGGAAATTACGAGAGATGAATATGGCATAAAATTAATAATTGATATTAGTTCTGCTATATTGAGGGGTAATTGTTGACACACAAAAATGATGCCTTGGTAAATGAACCAAAGTATAAAACCCAATTGCCTAAATAAGGAGCCCAGGGAGAAAGGCCCAGTTAGGAGGTTTGATGTTTCGATCCGAACAGAGCCACGTAATGGACTCATTATTGAGTTAAATAACAAAAACCCATCATCGTCTAAGCCTTTGGAACACCCAATATCTGAGTGAACCAATTGTCGCACAGACCCACGTAACGCCCAAGTCTGAGCGAACAGAGTTTTTTGTCATTACTGTTATCAGGACGGTTAAAGGGAATTATACCATCTTTCCACAATTCAAAGATCTCGTTCGCAAACAATTAAATAATGGGTATAATGGCGAACAGTTAAAAGTGACGGTTTTTAACAAGTCATCTATGATGGAGAACGTAGGTAGTTGTAGGACGATAAGCACCCGAAAAATCAACTCCCGAACAGAGAATATATAATTTAAATTCCTTTTACTTTCCTATCAAATTTTCTAACTTACTTCGTGTGCTTGCACCCCTTGGAGGTGTTTTGTTTCTTGTCAATTGTACTCTTCATAAATAAAGTACCCCTTTTTGGGACTGTCTCAAGAGATTTGTTCCTTATACAATCGTCGGAACTTTTATTTTAATTGTTAGTGCATTTCATGCGAAACAACTTAATACCTTTAAAATATAGTTTTCGGCTTGTTCTTGAGCATTTTTTAGCGTTTTGATGTGCTTGTTCATTTTTTTTGTAGTTTAGATACATTGGAGAAAATGGCGTATTTTGAAGCTTGGGATGGAGCTATGTGTGATCATAAAAATGGGCTTGAAGAAGAGGTGAAAGAAGAAGAAAAATGAAGTGTCGAAGAGGCAAAAATGGAGGCAAACAAATGACGGAAGAAAGCTAGGCATCACAACGTTATAAATGGGTGCCAAGAAAGCCAAAAAAAGAAGAAGGTTGGGCGCCGCAGTGCTAGTTCCTAGGCGCTGCAGCGCGTAGCCAAAAAAAGGGCAGAACTACTGGCGCTGCGGCGCCGGTACTGAGTACCGTGGCGCCACTTCGTGGGTATTAAGAAATCGAGTTTTTTATAAATTTTTTGGCTCGGCCCAATTCCAATCCATCTTGATACTTAAGATGCTATAAATACAACATTAAAGACCTAAATTAGGAGGAAGAAGATGACTTGGGAGGCAAGGAAGAGGAAGAATCCTCAAGAGCAAAAACGATAACGAATTGGAGAAGAATTCAAGAGGCAAAACATTTTTTCTCCATGTTCTTTATTTCAAACTTTAATATGTCATTTTTGGTATTCATGAACTAATTTTACTATTTAGGGTTTGATGTAACTAAACTTGAGACATGTTTAGATTCTAATATAGTTAATTCATTTGATTTTTCTGTTAATTTTTCCGTGTTAATTCTTGCACAATGCTTTCATTTACCTGATCAATAATTGAATGATATGATGCTTTAAATTTCAGTATTTGAGAGAGGGAAATTTTGGCGTGATCTAAGAATAATATAACCTAGGAAATTATAGGTTTCGAGAGAAAGTATAATTCCTTTGAGCCTTATCCCATTTAAGAATCTTGCACATATAATTTCTATAGTGTTAATTCGAAATAGGGAGATTAGAATTAAAATATAGGAATATGTTCTATTTAACACTCGAGAGAGCGAATAGAAACTAACCTAAGATTCTAGCCTATAAATTCAAGAAAATCGATAGAAGTAACTATAGAAGTTGAAAAACATTGTTGATAGTGATATGAAATTAATTCCTAAGCTTCACATTGATAATTCTTCTATAAATAGTGGGGGTGAACGTGCGTTGCACGTTATTTGGATAATGTTAAAAAATAAGTGTGTAATCTATTATTTGTAGAGAAGGCGGAACTTCCAAATAAGGAATGAGCTTAAAAAATTCATGTAACACCACATTTAAGCATTCATATTTATTGCTCACAAAGAATATGGAATGCTTGTTTCACTAGAAACTTTCTATCCAAGCCAATTACATGTCAGAAGATGTAATACAATAAAAGCTAAAAAGTTATACTTTGTGGATACAAAAACTAATAATTATTATGAAGCAATAAAGACAAGCACAACAAACCCACCTTGCTAGAATAAGGAAGCAACTCTTACGTAGTATGAGTGAAATGAAATACCGTATGTAGTTCTTAGAAGAAGGAAAAATATATCAAAAATAGACTATAAATCAACGTCATATTTCCCAAAGGTTTAGTTATTCTAAATTCACTACATAAATAATTCAATTAGAGTAGTAAACCTAAGAAATGAGACAAAAGATTACAGCACACTCTTACTAACAAAATTCAATTCAATTTCACAATCTATAAGTCATTCAACATAAAAGTTAAATTTTCTTAAGTTCAATATAATGTCACAATCTACGAATCATAGTGCATTGGGAATAAAGAAGTTCATATTATGTAATTTTATAAAATCAACACCTCATATTTAGTTAAAAATAGAAAAGCCAGCTAAAGGCCTTTAGAAGTTGAACCTTGAAGCATATAAAGCACTACACGACTGTTAAAAATAACAATGCAGAAACTTTTCGTAATAACCTTAAGTAGCGCTTCAGATTCCATCATTACTTTTTTAAATGAAAGCAATGCATTAACAAGCAAATAGATATAGGCTTCACTCAGATTTCCACATGTTCAAAGTTGGCATTTTCCAAACCAAGGAAGAAAACCTATAATATGGAGGAAAAATTATTGGAAAGAGCAAGATTCAAATAATGAGTATCAACAAAATAAATAAATAAATAAATAAATAATTGATGCACAAAAAACGCTATTATTCCCCAAATTGCAAGTTGCTTTTGGCTTCATCTGTTTTGATGATTCTTATGCTACCGATGAGAAATCTCTCTTGTTCTCCTCATTTTCCCTATATTTATATATGTTAATTCATTCTACAGTAATTTTTCCAAATTGAGATTTTATCAATCATACTCCACAATAAAAAATAATCATCTACTATATATTATAACTGATCTCCCAACTCATTTAAAACAAAGGAAGTACACAATAATTTGACAGCATGTTCTTCTTATACTACTCTAGGCAAATAAGGACGACATATAATAAAATATTTTTGGTCAAATTCAACACCCTTCTAACATTTTCCCTTTCCAATCAACCTTTAGTTCCAATATGCTCATATTTAGAAAAACTATTTATGCTAGCCCAATATATTATTCTTCATTGGAGGATGAATTGAGACTTGATCTTGAAGAGGAGTCATTGGACCCTGCTTTCCCCTGGAGTCCCAATCAAGCACGGTCTTCACTTTAATTCCAAATACTCCATGAATAAATAATCACATTTAGAAGTTCGTAAACCCAGGAAAAAAAAGAATAAAGAAGACAGTGAGTAGGACAAAATTATGAACAATGATTCTGCAGAACGATATAAATATATTTTTGAAGTTGAAATGTGTCACGGTGCAAGTTATAACTAAGTCAGTCACGGATAAATATTTATCTAGCTTTTCCAAGAGTCACTTGTGTAAACTTTCCAACCTTTTCTTAGAGCAACCTACAATGCATATGACCAGATTCTAAGATAGACAATTGAATTAGAAAAATGGTCAAAGGGCACTAGGTTGGTTAATTTTCAAATTGACTAAGATTTAAAATTCATACAGCAAAGGATAGTGTGCATAGATTTTCTCACTCTCTAACTATTTTTTCACATTCTCTCATTCTCCAACTATTTTTACACATTCCCTCCAATATGGAGAATATATTTCTCGATACTATTATGTAATAAGCCAAAAGAGAAGGAGCATTTAAGAGCACATTTCAAGAGCTGGCATTCAAAGATCTCCACCCACCTACCATTCAATTTTTCTTCTATTTGATAAAAGAAATTCATATAACAATTGTACAATTTGATATTATTGACATTGATGTTATGGTAGATACTTAGTATACTATTCACATAACAAATCTCCAAAATCAAAGGGCGTGAGGAGAGTTATAGAAAGTGAAAGTAAGCAAATCCTTTACTCTCGGTAATTAATTTTTCATTTGGTGTACACCTTCAAGGATGGTCTTCACTTCTAAAAGTAGCATATAAAATAACTCCACTAATTCTACCATGTAGATTTCAAATTTGGTAAGGACGAACGAGTAATCAATACCTGAAGAAATAAGAGGTAGTATGTGAAAAATATAAGGGATACCCGAAAAATACTTTCTAAAAGTGCTCAGAATCTCAAGCTTAAGGAGCTTTCTTTAACTCTGCTCATTCCGTATTCAATATTAAATACTTAAACATTTATTGGAGAATGAACCTAAAAGTTTCGATGAACCTAATAATTATTCTACATGAACATTGTTTCTAATTGAAAACAATAAATTAGATGGCTTGGTGACCTGGCATTAGCAGAACAAATAAAGATGAAGATGAAAAAGAAACATGTTTGAAGATATACAAATACATGGAGCTACTAAAATTATTAAACTAGACTGAATAGTGTGAAAGATAAACTAATTTTATGTTATTATTGCTTAATGTAGCTAAATATAGTAAGCTGTAACTATTTGCTACGACTTAAAGCAAAGAATGCTTAATAACTAAAGCTTTGGAACCAAAGCATCAAATAACATAAATTGAGAGCAATATAAATTTGATATTTCTGACTTACAACATACTGACGGATATGGCCATATGTAATACTAGCTCCACCACTCTGAGCTTACCTTTTCAACCACATAAATCAAAAGATGAGTTAGAAATGCCTAACAAAGCTACCTACTAAGATACACCATCTAGGAAGTGAATAGTTTTTTGCTACTGCCAAGAGTAAACATTTCCAAATGTAGATTATAGAATCTCAAATCAAATCTTTGTCAGAGCATCACAATAAATGATTTATGTGGCCTTGCCCTAACTTCTTTGTTTTTAAGGTCTTCCTTTTTTTCCTCATACTGTCACCAATAAAGATAGCCTATGCAAAGCCTTACATAGTAAATAAATGCAGCATTTTTAGGAGAAACCTTCTACAAACACATATCAATGCAAATGTACAATGCATTTCAATATAATCTCAGTGTAAATTTGTTACTTTAAGGTTTCAGCTCAGTTTCCTATCCAATATCTGGGTAACAAAGTAGAACAACAATTGTTGAAGTTAAGTATTAGTTAGAACATGTGTATATCAATCAGTAAACTGGAACAATTTTATGTTAAATGCAATTGATAAAAGAATATGTATCTCAAAATGTTGAAACTTTAATGAAAATGTTATTATTAGCACTGTTAAAAAAAAATGTCCACGCTACGCAGACACTTTGCCAACAATAATCTACTACATGAACCCATAGCAAAAATGATTATTAATGTCGAAAATCTCAAGCTTAATACTAACAAATTAAACATGTGCTAACTATAAACTACTATATATACCCATAGCAAAACTGATTATTAAAGTAGAAAATCTCAAGCTTAATGCTACCATTTATCAAACACTTTCCCTGCACATTCTTCTCCGGTCAGCCATGGCTGTAGAGCTCATAATGAATCAGACAAACATTGTTTAACAATCAGAACAAAACGATGTAAAAGAAGCTGTTCATGGCTTTCAGAGTGTTGAGAAGCTTATTAGATTATTTTCATCTCAAAATAAGCAGAATCACTTATCTGAAGAAAAAGTAGGCATGAAAATGAAGACACAGTTTGTGGCAGTGACGAATGTGGTAGTAAACAAATTCAAGAAAGCTACTGGCTATGCTCATTTTAAAAAAGCCCATGTTGTTTCCTCTTTTTCTCCTTCTCCATCTTTACCTTCGATTCCAACTCTTCCAATGAGAGAAGAATATGTTGACACTAAAATTTACTATCCAACTCCTATTCAACAAATCCCACATTTAGATTATCCTTATAATCATCACCAAGTGGGGATCTGGATTGTGAAAGAAATATGAAAAAAATTTGGGATAAAGACTATTAGTTTTTCTTACTCGTCGATGATTTCTCGTGCAAAATAAGAAGTGAAAAAGGAAAAAGGAAGACATGGAGAATAAATGAAAAGTTGCTGCATTGATTGTGTTGATGAAGTGAAGCTGTGTATGGAAATGGAGAAAACTGCAGTTGAGGTGATCATTGCTTGAAAGTGAACGAATGAAAAAAAAATTGAATTAAGTCGACGTCTGGAAATCACGACACGTGGCTGCCAAGTTTTTGGCTCTTTTATATTTTAGTGATTTGCCTTATTTCATTTGAATTGCCACACATTCACATTATTTTAGTATAAAAATATTGACTTGAGATTTGATTTTTCTAAATAAAGTAAAAGCTGAAATAACTCTATTAGCTTAGTAGGAATTAAATTACAATCCTTGTTGGTTCGACGCTTTGACTCTATCACTATATTACAAAATTTGACACCGTACGCTTGCTGCATAAATCACGTTATAGAAAACACGTGGTAATAGTTCTGGGATTGGGAACGGATATTAAATCGTGAGTAGAGAGTTGCTTCATTTTATTGGTGATTTCTTGTTTTTGCTATTTAATTATCTGGAAAATTTTACTAGTTTAGTTTCAAATTTACTAATTTTTCTTATGCTGTTTACTTGTTTAAACGAATCAAGTTTTTATGCTAATGATATATTTTCCAACAGTTTCATTTAAGTGATCTGTTTACTTGTACAATTTGGAAGCAACTGTTGCAATTTTTATGCTGAGCCATTTAGGATTCAAATAATTGAGATTCTTGATTGGAAATTTTTAATTTGATTTTTTTAGAAAGTTTTTAAATATGTAATCGTTAATTAAGAATGTAATTATGATTGATCATTGCTTATTCATGGAAATCGTGAATTGAAATAGTTGACTTTTAATTTGAATTGAAATTGGTTGTTGCTAAACTGCTTGTTTAATGGTCTAAATGATTATTTTAAAATTGATTTCAATTGTTTATTTCTAGAAAGGGAATTGATTGGATTCATTTTGCAGGTTAGCATTCGAACCATGCAATAATTCATGAAGGATACACAATTAAAATCCTATGAATTGCTGTTGAACATTATGGCATTGGACCGCAGTTGGATGTTAAATTGGTCAGATGAAGGATTTCTTTTTGACAAATTCATTGAAGGCATTGAAGAGTTCAATGAATTTGTCATGTCACGAATAAGAGATGGAGATATGATCAAATGTTCATATTCTATATGTAGGAACAAAAGGTTCTTGAAAGGAGATGATGCGAAATTTTATCTCTACAAAAACGGATTTACAAGGGGCTATACACAGAGGAACGCACATGGAGAACCATTCAGTTTCAATGGTCTAGATTAGACTTAATCCTCAATTGCACAAGCTACAACCATTGAGAACCATGAATCAATGGTGATAGATGCGATGAGCCCTGAAATATACAATAATTACATCAATCCTAATGTTTGTGCTCATGAGGAACAAGCTCCAAATCAACATGCAAAAAATTTCTTTAGACTATTGGAAGAAGCTAACAAACCTGTGTGTCCTGGTTGTAGTAACTCACAACCTTTCTATTATGGCACGACTCTTGAATATGAAGTCTGAGTTTAATATGCCTACAACATGTTATGATCGTATGTTGTCTATCATTAAGAAAATTATGTCGAAGGTGATCAGTTAGAAGCTACGTTCTATAAAACCAAGAAAGTTTTATCCGGTCTTGACCTTGGTGTTATGAAAATCTATGCTTGTGTAAATGATTGCATGTTGTATTACAAAATAACAGAGAGCATGACTCAATGTCCTATGTGTTTAGTCCCCGATACAAATAGAAGATGTCTTAATTTGGACATAGGGTACCTCATAAGGTACTACGATATCTACCTCTAACTATTAAGCTTCAACGATTGTATATGTTGAGGCATACTGCAGAGCACGTGTTATGGAATTCGAAGAATCAATTAATTGATAATGAAATGTCACACCCCGTACACACAGTGATGCATGGAAGCACTTTGATAGAATTTTTCCTTGAACCACGTATTTTATGCCTTGGTTTATGTACGAATGGGTTCAATCCCTTTAACATGTGAAATGTGCAATACACATGTTTACCAGTAATCATTATTATGTACAATCTTTCGCCATGGATGTGCATGCAACAAAACAACTTGTTTTTTAATATAGTTATCCCAAGATCGAAGAGTCCAGGGAAAAACTTTGATATTTATTTGCGTCGTCTCATTGATGAACTAAAAATGCTTTGGGATCAAGGTGTTGAAATGTATGACATATAAACGAAGCAGAATTTTTAGTTGAAAGTTGCATTGATGTGGACTATTAGTGATTTCTAGGATATGGCATGTTATCTGGATGAAGTACACATGGTCTAAAGTCTTGTCCATACTTTATGGGTCAAACTAAATCTTTCAGGTTTAAAAACAGGAAAAACATCTTTTTTTGATTGTCACTATCAATTCCTACCACTCGACTAGGGATGTCAAAATAACTTGCCGACATGTATTTCTCGTGGCTCGGCCCGAAAAAAGCCTGAGCCGAGCCGGCACAAGGCATGGGCTGATCCCTATTTTGGGGCATTAGCCTGAGCTCGAGCCAGCTCGTATTACGGGTCATTTCGGCTCGCACATGTCAAACTTCATTAAAAACTAAAAAAAAATTAAAAAAAGTAAACAACTGCCTGCAAGCTGCCGAAATGTTTTTAGGCAGCTACATGGAAAAAAAATCGAGCCAGATCGATTCGAGCTCGGCTTGGCTCGTTAAGGCACGAGCCTCCATTTTTTGGTCGAGCTTTTGCTCAGTTCAGGTATAAAAAATCCAAACCAATTTTGTTCGAGTCGAACCCGAGCTTCGAGTTTTGGCTCGTGGCTCGGCTCAGCTCGTTGATACCCCTACACTCGACCACGCATTTAGAAAACTAAGAGATAAGTTTTACAAAGGTAGAGTTGAGAAGAATATGGTACAACATTGACAAACCGGTGAAGAGTTGCGAAGTATAGTGGAGAACCTCCACACATTGCAAGTGGCATAGCTGATAAGAGAAAAGAAATCGAAGGTTTTGGTCATAACCATAATTGGGTGAACAGAAGTATTTTCTGGGGGTTGACTTATTGGGATAATCTCATAAGACAAAATTTAGACGTGATGCACATTGAAAAGAATGTATTCGAAAATGTATCCAACACAATTATGAATATAAAAGGAAAAACTAAAGACAACCTAAGGTTAGGAAGGATTTGGAGGTTTATTCTAATATTCCGGAGCTTCATATATACGAATACGAAAGAGGAAAATTATTCATGCCAATGGGAAGAACTAATTTCAATGCATTATTTCATTTAAATTAATTATAAACTAAACATCATTTTTACTAATATCATACCTTAACCATTAATAAATACATTTTTTCTGTGCAGCTTTATATTTTATTTTCTAGAAAAAAATTGACTTTCAAAATATCATCTATAATTCCAAAATTTCTCATCTAATTCAGCCATACTCTCAATTTCAATCATTCCCTCCAATTTTCCCAAAAGTTTTTAAATTCATTCCCTCATTTTCCCCAATACATCCCATTCTTCCCTTATTGCCCCCCATATATCCCATCCTCCCCTTCATTCCTGCTCAACATATGCAGAGTTTACAGCTTCCTCACCACTTTTCAACCATTTGATCCTTCTCAAAAATCATACCGATGTTAATTTCAACTGAAGGTGCCGACTACAGTAAGATGGAGTTCCATGTCTGGGATCCCCAGATTACAAGATGAGGAGGATAATTACTGGATTGAGAATGGATCTGAGGATGCTGATGGGTCTTTTTTCGTAGATGATAATGATGGACTTGACTGTAGAAAAAGGGGTCCTAACCACACTACTTATGTTTGTGCAGATGAATCTAGAAGAATTCCTTTAGTTGTAGGAAGCAGTAGGTCTTTTTTTTTTTTGGGATTTCAGTTTGAATGCAAAATGGCATCATTGATTTTAAATGGACTGAATGACTGTGGGAGATAGAAAGTATACTATGGCTTATCATGTTCATCTTCTAGTTAATGGAACAAGTTATATTTTGGATAAATATTTTTTTATTTTGTTCCATGTTATGATTTTTATTGTCCTTTTCAGAGTCCAAAACATTTGTGTATTCTTTAGGCATTTATGTCTGCATTTGCAATTTTAAAGTACCATTGTATTGTGGTTCAGATGGTCTGTAATTTCATGGGTTATTCTTAATTTCTCCAATGATTTTTAGAGAAAGACTTGAAACTGAAAAGAGTATTTGGGTTTATCTCTGTTGAACTTAAAGAAGCTCAAGAATCTGTATTTCTTTGGGATTTATATTAGTAAAATGTATGCATTTTTGGGTTATTTCTTGTGGATTTTCTTTAATGAAGTTGCCCTAGAAAGTTGGATTTAAACACATTTTTTGTTTTCCATCCTTAATGCATCAATGTCTTACAAGTCCAGAAAGGTAGTAATAATAGATATTTCACAATAATTGTCTATATTTCAACAATACAAACTTGTGAAAAAAGGCCTAGTATTTCTAGGGGTGCGTACATTTGCTCTAAAAATATCACAAAGACGAAAACAAGATAAAAATACGTGGAATAGAAATAATATTTTCCCAGTAAAAACACGTGAAGAAAAGGAAAAAGATATTTTTTTCCTCAAAAATCCAACCTAATTTAGGTCTAAAAAATCCATCACTTATGACGTAAATATATACTCCAAGGTTTTATTCGGTTGACATAAAATAACATGACATGATATATATTGATGTAAGTTCATAAAGACTATTTATTTTGTATTTGGTCAAAATTGGTTGATCGTGTCTCCATGGAGGTTGATTTTGGGTGTTAGTATGGAGAAATCCTCGTCAACTAGGTAGAGATTGTTGCTTGGTCGTCCCTACGATGACCGATTGGCTAAAATGAAATCTACGATGTGTCTATTGTGCGGAATTTGGCTTATCAATCGCATAAATGAAAATTTCGATACAAATTTTCAAACACCAACTGTTGAAACACCAGCTAGTTTTCAGTATCATCTGCTTCTTGGTGTCATTGCTGAATGAAAATTGGATCCTTTTGAGAGCATGCAATTCGTTAAAAAATAATAAAATGAAATACCATAAAACTAACTATGGAAGAAGATATTTCAGAGGAAAAATGGTTTTGGGGGAAAGTGTTGATGCTCAAAGAGCTCGAGTTGCCAACTAAGATTCTTTATATCAATATTGCGATGAATAGTTTTGTTGATCAATAAAATTTTAATTATTTCAATTGATTTACGTTAAAATAAATTTTACGTAATCATGTTCTTTATTGGTCCCGAATCCATATATCGAAAGCATTATTTTTACGTGAATTCTAAAATCTAGATAAATTAAAAATAAATTTTAATTTATTATTGTAGTTCTAGACAATAAGCAGTCAGAACTTTCTACAATTAATTTCTATGGATTTTGACTGCATCGTGTATGTTGATATTGTGTTTGACTAATTTTAACTAAGTGTAGAATTTGATTAACATAATAAAGACGCGACCACCAACGTGGTAAACCCTAAAGGAAAACAGGCACACGCCTTCATGTCACAGGTCAAACAATTCACTAATGAATTGATAAAGAATACAATAATATCCGTTCTTGTAATTTCACAAAATTAACGAAAAATCAAAATAACTAAGAACAACTTCCTTGTATCTTCTTCAACTCACCGATTTTATTTTTATCACCAATTCCCTATTGTATTTGATTGCAACCACCATTTGGATTAAGAATCGTCATTCTTAATTTCATGTCAAGCTGCTTGATTAATAAACAAAATTGAATATTCAGCTTGAGTTATTTTGTGTTTTTCAAATACTCGAAAAAGACGTTGGCTTTGAATTAATTAATGAAACATCAAATTTGTATGAACTTGCTTGAAAACGATAGAACCACAAGTAGCTAGGTCACGGAAGAGAATATGTTTTTCAAAGCTTAATTCCTCTCTTGATTAATTACTTTACTTATAGGTAAAAAAATTGTCAAAGATAGAAATTATTTTTTACCTAAACAATAGTCATTAGAATACGATAAGAAGATTAGTATATCACATAATATACTAAAAGTTTTTCTTGATTTGTTAATAGACTAATATAAGAAAAGACAATGTTAATTTAATCTAACCTTAAATTCACTTATTTAATTAATTTGAAAATATCTAGGATGGAAAGTAATATATTCTACACGAGCTATAATATTATAACAAGAAATCGTATCTTATTAAATACAAAAAACTCTAGAAAACACAGTCTAAAGATTCTGTTCGAAATATTTATCATCCGGTTAGCCAATATTGACTACCGATAGGATCTGTAAACTTTTCTCACGATTTTGACAATTAAAAATCCACTAGAATATTAACTAGCCAATAAAGTTTGTAAAAATATGAAAAATATTTTTCCAACAATTCATATGATATCAACAAGATAATTCACCCATCAATCGTGAAGTAGACAACATATCTTACACATTAACATATGTCGTGTTGTAAACTCAATTTATAGTCTTTATTATTATTATTATTATTATTATTATTATTATTATTATTATTATTATTATTATTATTATTTGGCATTTGGCCGACTTGGTATGGTTGTTGCTTGGTCGTCCATAAGATAATCGATTGGCTAAAATAAGACTCGATGATATGTCTATTCTACTGAATTTTAATGTATCAAACGCATAAATGGAAAGCTCGATAATGACCCTGTTCGGTAGAGATTAAAATCAGATTCTTAGTAGATTTTGATAAAAACTTGATAAGATATGTGGGTCCAATGAAATATGTGGTTAAAATTAATTATTGATTTTAACTGGATTTTATTCCAAACCAAACATGAGCATAATAGTAGAGTTAATGACAGGAAATGTAGATTAAGGATTATTTCAATATAAAAAATCTCAACCTTTGAATACCACACAATTTTAGTTGCTGAATATATATAAATGTATGGCGTGTCCAGGCGATGCTCTTAAATGGACGAGAGAGACTTTTATTTAATATGGAGAATTCCCTTAAATGGACGAGACAGGGAGAGAGACTCTTATTTAATATGGAGAATTATCACCACAATCTCTCAACTGTATTTATTTATTTTTAAATTTCTTTTTTGGAGTTTCCTGGTTGTATTGCTATAATAATTAAAATTAAAAATAAAATGTTTCCTAGATCGAAATACATGTGTTTTCTCAATTTTTGATCTTTTATTGTTTTTTTTTTCTCTTAAACTAGTATTTGCTTGATTGGTCTGAAAAGATTTTAGTTCGTGTTAAATTAGGGTCATTTTCAATAGGAAATTTACTGCCTATTTGAGAGTGCTTCGGTTTCTTTTATAAGAACTTTATGAGTAGGAGGTGGGCGTGGGTTGGGTCAAGTCAGTTTTTTCCCTGCTTTTATTAGATATTCGTGGGTTGGGTCGAGTCAGTTTTTTCCCTGCTTTTATTAGATATTAACGACAAATTTTATAATTGAGAATGATGAATCTCCATAAATCGATCCGTTTAAGTTGTATCATGTCACGCGGCAATATACTATTGGACAGTTTAAAAAAATAAATAGTATTTTTATCAATTAAATCATGCAAACTTGAATACTATCAAACGTGATGTACATTGTTGATTTACAAATGGCTTAACTCATTTATGAATGGATAATTCTATTTGTACTGAAAATGGTGTATCGAAAATGTTACACCATCTCATATGCAAGGAGTGCCAGCGTGAATAAAAAACTCTTTAATGTGTGGTCTCCACACCCTATTGTGAGTGTAGATAAAATATTAGATAAAAAAAAGAGTGTAGTGTAGTATTGTCCTTTATTAAAACCTCATATTCCACTATATCCAATTATAACTGGACAACCTGGACCAACCCAGAGAAGATGACTGTTTACCTAAGCGACAAGCGACCAAGATTCTACACTACCTGCAGACCACACAGAGGTATCCTATTGGCGTCCACACGAACGGTACTGTATACCAATATTCTATACACCTACTCATAATTATTACTTATTAATTAATAGCATGTTTGGCAAAGCTTATAATTACGTATAAGTTGTTTTTGACCAAATATTTCATGTAATCCCTAACATTTACTTATTTATATACATTTCGTAGGTCCCACAATTATAATCAAGAGAAGCACTACAAGTACATGGTATTTTTTACGAGGTCAATAGAAGGGGATAGGGACCTATCCTCATGTAATTCGCTAAGACAGAAAAACTTGTGCTCCCGTATTGACCCTGTTAAAAATTTCTTGTACGTGGGGATTTTTCCTATAATCAATTATAAACTTGACGAACTTTCACTTAATATGTTAAAGTCGGGAAAAATAAGAAAAAAATATTGTAATGTGTATTCAGTCATATTTGGGGTTTTTTTTTTTAATTAAAAAACTATTGTATGTGGCATGTTTTAGTATTGACTAAATTTAAACATTGTATATAATTAGAAGCACTGATGAAATAATTTCACATATTTTTTTTCTTCATATTTTTTATATATTTACACACAATAATCTATTAATCACCGATTTCGTGAAGAAGTTTATGACGCGTTTCATTATTTGAATTAAATTTGTTACCTATCAATAAATTGATTTGTCAAACTAATTATCGTCTATTGGTTTTGGACCGTGTAGCACGCGTATGTATTGTCCACTAAGAATTGGGCCCTATCATGAATTTATTTTGCATTCACAATTATGATCGAGGATAGTATAGTTACATGTTTAGCTTATAATTATTATATCGTGTTTAACATCACTGATAATTATAGTCACTCTTTGTTTGCTCTCTCCATTATAAATGAAACGTGACCTCCCGACAACCTATGGACCCAAGCAATAAGGAACACAGCTAAGATGACCGTTTTGCAAAGGGAAAAGTCGTAAAAACCAAATAATAAATACTAACCTTGTAATCCACCAACTTTTAAAGGCAATTAGCATATCAAACGTTAAAGCAACAAGGGGTGGTCTCTTTTGATATGTAACAATATTTCTTTATTTCTTTTACAAAAAATATATATATCAAAAATGATAACTTGCTCACAGTAGACAAAAGTTATAATGTCCACCTCCGCCCTCAGGCACATCTCCAAGTAGTAGAAGGGGAAGGTAGAAAAACTCTAATTTTGCTTGAGGCTGCCGCATAAAGGATTCGAATCCTGAAATATGG
>CAIGRK010393197.1:0-22217 GCA_903798315.1 Fraxinus greggii | reverse complement strand
CAGCTATGGACAAGTAAGTTCCTCATTCTGATTGTTGTTTGATTAGTCTATGCGCAGTACAGATATCGAATCTCACTAAAGATATGATAGAGGTGGGCAGAAGGTGTTGTTTGATTGAGCTGTAATTTATCCTCTCTGATGCTGAATCTGTATATCCTCTCGATCTGGGCTGTGGTCTTTACTGCTCTCTGATGCTGAATCTGTATATCCTCTCGTGGACAGACTATCTGTGTAGGACACGGTTTGGAGATGAATATGCTTTCATTTTACTCTGGTCATGGCGGACCATACTCAACGTCTATTTAAATTGGCATGGAGTTTAGGAAGAGTTGAAGAGTGGGAATATTATGCATCTTTACATTTTACTCAAAATTAATGTTACAAATTATTGCCAGTTTCACCATGTACTTTCAGTAAGGATACCGCAGAAAGTAAATAACTCTTTTAGGGTAGAGCATTATTTGTTGTCATCCCAAAATGAAAATAGGAGCGTTCAGACATGGTTACAATGATAGGTGAAAAATAAGTAGGTCGGTCATTTGTGGCACCTATAATGCCATCTGTTCTCCTGAAAAATTACTATTTCAAAACTCATTTTTGGAAAAAAACTCTTTTTAATGGTTTTCAAACAGAGGTATTTTACATGCAGCAAATGTGAAGGAACTTAAGGTAGNCTTTCAGTAAGGATACCGCAGAAAGTAAATAACTCTTTTAGGGTAGAGCATTATTTGTTGTCATCCCAAAATGAAAATAGGAGCGTTCAGACATGGTTACAATGATAGGTGAAAAATAAGTAGGTCGGTCATTTGTGGCACCTATAATGCCATCTGTTCTCCTGAAAAATTACTATTTCAAAACTCATTTTTGGAAAAAAACTCTTTTTAATGGTTTTCAAACAGAGGTATTTTACATGCATCAAATGTGAAGGAACTTAAGGTAGCTTATATTTTGTCACAATGTGTAGGCTGAGAGTGCACTTCTAGCTCTCGACTGTTGTGGCGAAGTTTTGGGATCTGAACGCATCAGGTACTCATTGAGTTGTAGATAAATTTTTGTGAAGTCTAGTTTCCCGTTTAATCTTAATGAGTTTGATGGAATTGTAGGGTAAGTCCTTCGAAGACACCCATGAGGCCCAGAGTTCCTTACCCAGGTATGCAGTAAAACCGACGACAACCAAATTTCGAAGGAAGTTGAATTGACTCCTCCTGGAAGATAATCAATTCAAGATGAAGGGATGTTAAAACCTCAACTCTTTTACTTTTTCTTTTTCTTGGGAACAGTAACTTTTTCTTGCAACTGAACTCAACTCTTTGACCTGTTAAAGATTTACTAAGATGTACCTATCTTAGGTACTTTTTACTTTGATTAATCATCAATGCTAGCTTCATTACATGAGACATAGGTTCTGTGCAATTTTGGGTGAATGGTTACACTGTGTGACAAAAAGTGTGGTTTTTACTAAAGTGGCTTGATCAATTAGCGTCAAAAGTGGGTAACAAAATGTGCGACTTCGTTTTATTGTAACGAATGGGATCCCCGTTCTCAAGATTGCTACATCTGTATTCATTGGTAATGTCTATTTGAAAGAGTTGGTGCTCATCTTATCCTCAAGGATTTCTTTCACATCTCCCGTGAATCCATGATTCGAACTCAAAACTTTTATTTTACGGGGCACTTAAGTTGAACACTGATACACAAATTTCTCATGTAGGACAAAAACTTGTCGAGTAGGTACATGTGATTCATGTACATTAGTATGTACGTCGACATATCAATACAAAACACACTAAAACATTTTATGACTATGCTAAAATATTGTGGTAGATGGACTAGAAGAGCCACTACCACACTTGATAAAACTTATAACATGATACAATTTACATATTTACGATTGCTAATCTATCCCTATTCCTACTACTACTACTACTACTCGAACTATCATATTTGTATTGCTATATTTCAAGGTGATGATGTGTAATATTTCGATAATAGTGATGGATGCTACAAATATATAGGTGGGATTGAAAATCCTCCCATTCTTCCAAATAGATACCTCTTTTAGTGTGAGTAGAGTAACGTGTCATGATATGATTCAGCACAAAAAACGAGATTTTGTACCTTGGAGCTATGCTACAATAGTACTAAGTAGATGATAATACAGTGGAATAAAGCAAATAATCTTATTTTTTATTTTTTGTTTAAAAAATTATCATTTGCATTACCAATCGTATAACATAATGTATAAATTAAAAGTGGGCTTAGGCTGTATAAGAAAAAAATAGTGAATGACACTCTTTTGAATGAAAATTCGAAAAAATAATATCCAAATTATTCTACCATTATATCATCTACCCAATAATATTTATTATTAATTTCATACTAAATTTTTTACTTGGTCTAATCAATACTCGAAGTGCAATCTAAATTTCTGTTTGGCACATCATATCGTTTGTCACCATGGACCACGTAAAATAATTTGAGGTACAATTGACATGTTTAATATGTTGTTCGAATAAAATAGAACCTATCTAATTTTAAGTAAAACACGTAATAAATTTTTTTAAACGTCCCATTTAAATGATTTTCACGTTAGTTTAATAGAATAAAATCACATAATTTTATCATTGTTTTATTTTTATTTTTCATAAATATAATTGCATGCTTTGTCATGAGAGTAACATTTTGACCTGTTACATAGCAATATACGGAAGGGAAAAAAGAATTGGAAATGGCTTCGTTTTGCATGGAGAGAAAATGGCAGCATACGTTTCTCTTTCTAGACTAGAAAATCCCGAATCCCACTCCACAGCCAATCCCATTACAAGAATGAAGATTGAAACTGTAACTAACGGAGAGTCTAATACAGCGGAGAGAGAGAATTTGCCGCTGAAAGATGTGTATCAGGTACGTATTCAATTGCATAAGATACGTAGATTTGTTGGGAATTTATTATTATTTTTCTCTATGTTTTGCAATTTGAATCACCGGCAATGTACAATTTTATGGCTTGATTTATTGAATCCGTTATTGTTGTCCAATGTTGCATGATGGAAATTGGTTCAATTTCTGGGTTTAATTGGAATTACGAGTCTATCGTTAATGATCTGCTGCTTTGAGAATTTGCCATGTATAATTGGTATATCTATTTACTATTGCATGAATTGAAATTTATTTGATTAATCGAGTTGGTTTGGTTTTGACTCCACATATAATGATGCAGTTCTGTGTAAAGATGTAAAAATCTGCAATGGTTGAGTATTGAGAACTTGAAATTTTGATATAAGGGGCATACTTTGGAATTAATTCTCACATCACATCAATATGCTATCCTTCCGCGAGCTATCACGACAATACTTGGCAGTTAGCACGAGCTTATCTGATAAATTTGTTTGTGCTACGACTTGGTGAACAAGTTGACGATAAAATTGGACACTTTTTGTGGAAAATGTGCTCAATTGGTTGAGATATTTATGATTTAGCTTCAGAAAATTGGAATACGATGTCTTTGCGATGGTGAGCCTATCTCGTTAATTAAGGTCCTTTATCAAATTCTACATAGTTGAAACGAGTTCTATGGTGCAATCTGTGATTTTAATCACCCTTGTAGGATAAAAAAAAATGACTTTTGACTAGACGAACTCTACTTAAAAATGTTATTAATCGTATTTCATAATATGATGTTTACAGTAATGGACAGGGTGAGACCAGTGCATGTGAGGCAGAAGAGTTTGTCCAATACAAGTAGTGGTTCTCCATCATCATCAACATCCCCAATGCATCGCCATTCACGCACAGCTTCAACTGGCATTGCAAATATGAAGAGACCGCAGAATACAAAAGCTGCTGCTCAGAGGCTAGCTCAGGTTATGGCTCATCAATCAGCTATTGATGATGAAGAGGAGGAGGATGACCTTATGTACGACTACAGCCCTAGAATTCCATCTGCTGGAATAGGACTTGCAGGTGGAAGGCCAACTAGACACCGTTCGGCAATGGTAAGAAGCTTGTCACGCATGTCTGCGTACACAACCTCTTATCACATCCGTTCATCACTATATCTGCATTGCACCTGCTCTTGCATTTTTATGAGAAGTCCTGATGTCAAGGGGATATTGACACTTGTATACGCCCATAATTTGAAGATATCTATTTCTGCATTCATTATCTGCCATTTTTGCTAGATTATGACTTCTGTTTAAATGGTGTTCGTAGAACCCTTGTTTGAAAGTTAAGATTACTCTAAATTTTTTCCATGTTAGTATAGATTTTGGTTGTTACGACGAAATGTTAGAGCATGGGTGTGGTATCAACTTCCCTTCACAAAAGTTGAAAAAAATTATAATTGGCAGCATTGATATTCG
This sequence comes from Fraxinus greggii, assembly GCA_903798315.1. NCBI lineage: Eukaryota > Viridiplantae > Streptophyta > Magnoliopsida > Lamiales > Oleaceae > Fraxinus > Fraxinus greggii. The sequence goes on along the minus strand of CAIGRK010393197.1, from coordinate 17,856 downwards.
AATAGTTTTTGTGTTCTTGGGAATAAGTGAAAATTTACCATGATTGTTTACATGTTTATTTCAATCTGTATCTTATAGGATTAGTTTCCGTCACTTTTGTTTCCTTTTTCAGTACTGATTTTGAAGTTGTTTTGTTATTTTTAGTCAGTTCGTACTGCAGTAGAACAACCACCATCTTCTCGTTTAACAATAGGTGCAAGAACATCTGTAACTATGAACTCTGTGGAACAGCAGCCTTCATCAGTTCGTACCTCAGTAGAACCACCACCATCTGCTCGTTCAATATCAGGTGCAAGAACATCTGTGACTATCAACTCTGTGGAACAGCAACTGTCATCAGCTCATTCAACTTCCTCACTTCTTGGATCATCTCAAAACAAGTCTGCAGAACAACTTTCATCTGCCTACTCTTCTGGGGCTGGTCATTCATCCGATCCCACAGACTCCGTTGAAGAAGCACAACCGCCATCTGCTCGCTCTAACATTGGAAAATCAGCTTCTTCTGTCAACCTTGCGGAACAACCTCCATCTGCTCGTTCTGTGGCCAGTGTCCGTCCAAATTTAGGAGGCAAGACTGCCTTCATGGTACCTCCAAGTGTACCTCTGTCAGTCAAGCCAGCAGTATACGGAATTCCAGCCGAGACTCAACCTGATAAAATTAGATACTAAAGGTACCTTGAAGCTTTAGACTCTGTTGTACTGTCTCAAGGTCCAAGGATCTTATTTAGTTCACATGCATAATATGTTATATGTATTCTCTTTTGCATAAACCTTGAAAACGTTTGATATGGATTATCTTTCTATTCATCCATCTTACAACATCAGAATCCTTTCTTATTTGAACTTCTGCAAGAGCACATGGTAATACCTTTGTTTTTGGTTCAGGTGATTGACAATTGAAAAAATAAGAACTTTTACATATTCTGTCAATTACAGGTTATCTTTAGATTTTGGAACTTTTAAATATAAAGAACCTGGTGACCAGCAGCTATCTTCATCTGCTCTACAAGATGAGGTAGGATTGTTAATCAAACTCATTTTCTCCTATTCCATTTTCTGTTCCTCTTTTCTAAATTAAAAACTAATTTTCTGAGTATGTATTTCACTATTCTTGCATACTTTACATCAACACATATTTCTATAAATTATTTTATAAAGATGTGTAAAATTTTCCACAACTTATAGTCGGAGATATTGTTGGATATCACATATATGTTCCATTTCAGCAACACTAGCAAGTAGCAAGAAATCTTCTCACCTCATTTTATAATTATATTTCTGACACAAGGTCCTCAAAATGACAGCTTGACATGCTTCAAGAAGAAAATGAAAGTCTACTGGAAAAGGTGATTCCATTGAGCTGCTTGCTTACGAAAGAATTATGTGTTTATTCTGTATTGCAACTTTTGTTTCATTGAAAAGATGATATGTTTTGATATTCAAATTGCTAAACTGGTTAGCATCTCAAGATACACATGCTTTCAGCTTCGAATTGCTGAAGAAGGGTGTGAGGAGGCAGAAGCAAGAACTCTGCAACTCGAGAAACAGGTGGGAATGCTAAATTCTTACACTTCCCAGATTTTAATAGGCGTGAGACCTTAAAGTTTCTGATTTTTCTGTAACAAAAGAAATCAGTCTCTCAAACTACGTGGTATCTATAATTTTTTTTTTGTTTCCATTTAGACATGTTCTTATTGGCTACATTTTTTTGAGAATGATTTAGCAAATGTTTCTTGGTCTTATTCTGTTAGATTGCAATTCTAGGAGATGGAGAGAATGATTTAGCAAATGTTTCTTGGTCTTATTCTGTTAGATTGCAATTCTAGGAGATGGAGGATCTTTAGAAGCTCGTCTTTTGAGCAGGTAAGTAATGAATTTTGAAATGATTTTGCTAAATATAGTAGATTCTCTAGCTAATTGATTTTCATTTATCTTTAATTTTTTTATATTGTAAACTCTGCAGGAAAGAAGCAGAGCTACAGAAAAGAAAGGTATGTATTAGAAGGAATGCTATTAGTTTCCATTGATTCAGATTTTGTACGCATATACGTTGAGAATTATTTTGCCACTAGGTGAAAGTTAATATTGTCACAAGGCAATCTCAATTTTCTTTTACAATTCAAGGAGTTGAAAGCTGGACATTTTTTAGGAGCTTCAGTCATCTTATTTATTCTTTTATCTGAGCATGTTATTGTTTCACATATTTTCGTATTGGCAAGTCAGATTGTGTGTTTTTGTTCTATTTGGCAATACACAACTTGTCTTTGTTAATCTGAAGGAATGCAGTTTAAATCTGTAACTGGGACACATTTGACATGGCAGGCTGCTCTGAAAGTTGCAACAGAAACCTATGGTGGAGCAGGCGAGGAGCTTGCAGCCCTTCGAATGGAAAACGAGGTACTTAGAAACTCTACCTAGTGTGTTTATTGTTAGACGTCATAAATTCTTCTTTGGTCATTTTCATGTCACTATTTTTTTGTTAGAACATTTTTGTAAGTTTTGAGATTCATAATCAATAACGAAATATAGGTTCACTGTAATTTATTTATTGTAATTTTAATCAGACTGCCAGGGATGAAGCTACGTCAGCTTTGGAGCTGCTCCATGATGTCGAATGTGAAGTTAAATCACTTCAGACTGTGACTAAAAGAGTAATATTGACTAAAGAAGAGATGGTATGTACCAATTAAAAAATTACACGGCTTCTAATCCCTGCGTTCTATATGTCACACTTATGTGATTCACAGTTTATAAACTTAGGAAGAGGTGGTTCTCAAGAGGTGTTGGCTTGCTCGGTACTGGAGTTTATGTGTTCGCTATGGTAATTTTACTAAACTCGATAAATTTAGAACACAAATTATCAGCATTGATGTCCATTTGGTCATTTTGGGATTCTTCCTTGAGGTGTGTAATGAGTTATGAGAGCGACAATTTTATAATGGAGCACAAGATCACACTAACATGAGAGAGATATGACTATTGATAAAAATGAGGACAGGAAACTGTAGATTCTGCAAAATTATCTAGAGGGAAGAGCTGAATAGATATCAAAATTTGAAATTTCTTGCTGGTTTTAAGCCCGTTTAAATGCATCTTTTCATTTGATAATAAAAATCAAGTTCTAATGGCTTCTATATTTATTTTAAAGAGAATATTAGGATTAAGCACAAGTACTATCTATTTTATGAAGTGAGGGGAGATGGAGAAGGGAAACTCTATTAGTGGGTTGGTAAGTATGAACATCTAATCTCTAATACAAAAAGTCATCCTTAAGTATTTCAGCAATTTCTACCGTAGAACAGGAGCAGCAACAGCTCTTTTACTTGAAGGGTTTTTGTGCTATCGTTTTCTCTTTTTCAAATATCATACTTTTAAATTACCTAAATACCTTGCTGATGGAGATTATAAACCCAAGACTGACAGCAATATTACTCGAAAGAGAAGCAGTTGTACAAATTTTTTTACTCTTTTCTGAAAGGTGCGTATATCAGTATATAAGTTATATATAATATTATTATTCCTGCATACAAATTAATACAAGTATATCATAGTCCTGTCTACCTCGAATATCATAGTCCTGTCTACCTCGATAATTCATGCACCTTATAAATTCCATAGAATTTATTTGTCTTATGAAGATAAGCTGTCTTATCTTTCCTCGTATTTCTAAGTTAAATTTTCTGTCACTATCATCTCTCATATTCAATAGTGTGTCACAAATTTACGCAATAGCTCACATCTCATAGTGTAAAAACTACTGTTTAACTTCCATTCTTGGTTATAGAGTAACGTGTCATCCAAGTGGCTGAAATTATTAGACGAGTATTGACGGTGGGGTTTTATTAAATGATATGGCAATACAGTTTTGTTGTCTGTAATACCCCTAACATGGAGATAAAACCTTCTTGAGAGTGTATAATGCTTCTTAACAGAAGCACCTCTTGGTCACAAATTGTCAAATCCAGCTCTTTTATGCTGTAAATGTTTGCAATTTGAGGACCACGTTTCCAAGTAGTTTTCTCTTTATTATTTTTTTTTCCCTCTAATCTGTTTTCTCTCTCTTCATTTCCTTGGCTCTGGCCTAGGGTGGCTGTAGTAGCAAAAATACAGGAAGAGGCACCTTGACTTTCATTTGGAGTTTTTACCAATTTCAATTTGCAATACATTGCAGGTGTTCATGCAGAGATAGCTGGTGCAAAATATGAATTCTGGTCATCCTTTTGTCCCCTTCCTGCTGAAGTGATATTGAATGCAGGTCAGAAAGCAAAAGACGAAAACTCAATGGGTAAGAGGCTGTCTGCTCTGTTTTGCCTGGATAGTAATTCAGCGAATTTAATGAGTTTTTAACAAGAATTGGAAAACTTAACTGGAAACTCCAAATAGTAAAGCTTATAATTTTCTTCAGAAATAATTCGGAATGAGATTTACCGCAATTTTTCCATGTACGCCCTTACCTGTGCTATGGTTTACCTTTGTTAACTTTTACACGGTTGATCCCTAAATGTATGGACTTAGTTATGAACTATGTAAATAAACTCAAGGCTTCTGTCAAAGAGTCCAAGCTCAGACAGTCTCTTCTTCTGCTGAAAATATCCTTCCCTGGACTTTTTCCTCGCTTGCCCATTTTAACTGCATATAAGCATAAATCTTGTAGCTGAACCCAATAAATAGATTTTTGATTGCTGTTGTACCTTTTCCTGTAGTTTTATTAGTCAGATAATGTTTGTCTTCGTTTCGTAGTTAACAATGATGCCGAAAAAAGGGAGAAACGTCCACGAGATATAAATGACAATGCAGGAGATGCCAGCATTGAGAGCATGCTTTTAGTTGAGCAAGGTCTTAGAGAACTGACATCCCTCAAGGTTCTATTCGAAATTCATGCTTTTGCTACAAAATTCTTTGATGATGTAAATATAAGATTTTCCATTATTATTCAAGGAGTAAGTTGGACTAAAACTTAGATATTTTTCATCTGCGTTTTTGCTTCATTAGCATTATATTTGGTAAAGGAAGATAACTATATGCTGTAAAATCGAAAATCTTCATATATCAGTGGCATTATCTGTCAGGAGATTTCACTATTTGTCACTTCAATTTTATCTTCATCCATACTACATCTAGAGCGCTTGATTTTGTCCCCCGTTCTTTTGAAATCAATAACGTGACTCAATTTTTATCCGTCTATAGTTGCTTGATATGTCATATGCAATTTTCCAAACAGGAAACTTAAACTTTTGTTATTTCTGTCCACCTTTTCCTTTTCAAGGTAGAGGAGGCAATATCCATATCAATGGCCCAACAGAGACGCCCAAGTGCAGTAAAATCTAATGGTATGAAATAGAAATGTTCATTTTTTGAATGTTTTTTCCTACTGGAAAAGATAATAACACTTGTCACCTACATTACATAAAAATTGCTATTTTAGTCGACACTGGACCATTATCTTTTTGGTTATCCATCTCGATTTTTTGAGATTGCAATGAAATGAAGTAACAGTACAGTTTTCTTAGGCATTGCAATGTATGTTTTCAATTTCTGAGTGCACATTTTGAAGAAGTTATATGATACAACTAGATGGACTTGTCTGCATTGCAGCGATAACTAAGGTAGTGAATGCTTTTAAGCAGGGCCACATGCAGATACATTATATTTTATTATCCTGTAATATCATTACTCGACCACTTGTTCCTACATAAAAAAAATACATAAGAAACATTAACCTACAGATAATCAAGCCTATCATTTAGAATCCTACAGAAACCTTCTCCTATCATTCAAGTAACATTGGTCTTCTTATAATCTATAACGTTGGAGATGGAAAAATTATATTAGCCTCAAATAACTGCTTGTTACAATGAAATATTCATAACTTAGAAGTATATAAATTTTACCAGTACTAATCTAACCTTCTAGTGCAGTTTGTAGGATTTCACAAAAAGTTACAGTTATCTAAATGTATAGTTTAAATAATTTTAAGCAGTAGTAATATGAAAATAAAATGTAAACCTAGGCATAGACTCATGTACTTGCTCAAATGTATAATAATATTATTAGAAAATTTCCTTTATAACTAATATTATAAGGAAGTTCTTCAAAAACATTACTAATAATTAAAAGTATAAATTATCAGAACTAATTAGTTCTTATAAATCTTGTAGTAGATTATTAGTTTATAAAAATTAACTAAACGAGAGAGTCAACTTTATGATTTCAATTACCAATTTGATCTTTAGTGATGCCCCTTCTTTCAATGGCTGTAGATGAATTAAAGATACCAACTGAAGGACAGGATTTTTCAGAAGCGTTTGGTACGTTTTTCTTATATTGTAATAGATCGTTAGTATCAGACAATTTTTTCCAAATGAGTTACTAGATACAACAAGACCATTCTAAATGAAACTGTTTCCTGTCTTTTAGTAGACTGTTATCTTCTTTCTTCTGTGACCTTTTTTCGGTTTTCTCAAGAGCCCTAACAGTGTAATTTTATCAGATAACTTGAACACAAAACCTTCTGTCTGCCATCATCAGCTTTAAATTGTCAAAATCATTATCTGTGACCATTGACGCCTTTGGCAACGCCCCTGGCTGTATCAGTACCTTGACTGTTTGATCATCAGCTTTCAGAAATTAGTTTAGCGCTCTGCCTCCAATATATTTGCTGTATTGTTGTTTATATTATTTTAGATCAATGCAAGGCTCCTAGACTTTTACATATCTTTTATGAAGGAGTGGTTTTTCATTGTGTCCTGCTATGTATACTATAGTTTTGATGCCAAACTATAAACAGAAGCATACTTGTTTCAGAGTTGGGCAAAGAGGAGTCTGAAGATGTTTTCATCAAGCGGGTATGTTGGCAACTAGAACTATTGCTTTCTTAAATAGGAGATGTCATTGCTTGATCCAATTTCAGTTCTCTGTCTTCAAAATTATATTGGGAATGTTTAAAGAGCTGTATATTCTACTTCTAACTGTATTTTCTTTGTTTGCTATTCAATGTTCTCGTTGGTTGCTTTGGCTCCATATGATGATTGTGAGATTCATTCAGCTTCTAGTTAATGCTTAACGTTTTATTTTTTACTTTTTATCTCAAGAACTAATGAACCTAATGGCTATTTTTGTCTCATTAGATTTTCTTTTACAAGGAAAATCAGTAGAAGTCCTAGAAATCAATCAGAGTAAATCCCGTGAAGAATGACATGTTTCAAAGAGCAGAAGTGAGATCACATGGTTCATGTTGAATCGTCCGACATTGTTGTTATTATTGTCCAATGAATGTTTTTTCAAAAACTTGAGCACTCTAATCAATCACCTTGAATCTACTGTTAAACCACTTTTTACTCATTAGTTACAAGTCTAATACACTATAAATGTATTTAGTGGGTTTGATGAAATTTTATTGTTGATTAATACTTGTCCTAGTTGACATTTGTCATAAGGTAGTTGAGTATAGATTTTCGATCAATGGGTAAGAAAATTTAGAAAACTGCCTATAAGGCATTATCAGATTAAAAGAAAAAAAATGCCGAAAACTGATCTACGTTCAAACTCAGTGATTTTTTACCTTACAATTTAACTGCCTTCCTTGAGAAACTGAAGTGTTGCCAATTTGTTGAGCTCTGTTAGGCGTGGTTGACATATTTTTGGAGAAGAGCGAAAAATCATGGCTTGGAATCGGACATAGCAGAGGAACGTGTACAGTTCTGGATCAACCAGGGCAGTAAGGCACTTACTTCACATGATGCGGTCGATGGTATACTCTCTCTCTCTCTCTCTCTCTCTCTCTCTCCCTCCCTCCCCGTTGTTGTGCATGTTCTTGCAACATTACATTTTGTAAAAAATGTTTCGTAAATTCTAAAGAATCATTGTATTTTTATGTCAGAAGCATCAACTTGTGATGTATATCTACAGCTTCTAATTGCTTTCTTCTTTTCAAAAGATTTCTGATGAAAATTTTGGTTAATCGGATTTCTTCCATTTTTCATTTCTCATTTTTGCGGAGTTCAATCTTTCTTTTTCACCTCATTCACTTTTGGAGGGGCGCGTGTGTGTGAGCGAGCAAGAGAGAGATCCAATTACTCGGGGAATTCTAATAAGCTGAATGGCATGTTAGCACTTTAAAAATAATTTTGTGAGTAATTAGACTAGAGATGTTGCAAGTATAACTCCGAGTAACCCCGTGTATTTTGCACCTTTTGCTTGCATGTTACATTCGAACGTGGTCTAATGGAGCTTCGGAAGTTAGCAATTGAGACAAAATTGTGGGAAGAATCTCGTAGATTGATTGATCCAAACTCCAATCGGAAAACACAACTAGACATAGATTTTTAATAATAACTTGTCTGAGCTTCTATTTGATTGTCTCTCCAGAACATTTACTTTCCTAAATCTCCATGTAAACCCTATTAATATGTTCATCTGCTTATTATTTCTGAGATTATGTGACGATTATTTCGACTTTTTGTTCGAAACTAGTAAGAATAGAGATTTCTTTTAAAGATCTGTATGTGTATCTGAAGTTGAATAAATATATGGTTTTGTTTCCCTTCCTTACTCTGATGTTCTTTTCACCAAGATTTAATGATTGGTAATAAATTGTTTGTTTAGGGGGTTTTAGATTTTTATTGACGGCAATTTCACCTAGATGACAAATTTAATTAGTGGATATGTTGAGACTTGAATATAGTGGCTCACGTCGTTTTAAACGAAGTGTTGTATTTTTGGCATACTTTTGAAGTATTACATATTGTGGCAATCGTTAAGCCTCCTTTATCAATTCGCACTCCAACTTGTTGCTGAATTTGCAGAGCCGTTAATCGAGCTTGTTCGTCCGTCATTGTGATTTGTTGTTTTTGAATGTTTTCTCTGTGTTGTGAAATTATGTTCAATCTTGAAGTCGAATAGTTCGAGATTGTCATCTTGTGAATGGAGTATACAACAACACATTTTTCGAAACAAATTAAAAAGGATGAAATAAAAGCTACCATACATGGTCGGATAAGATGATATAACAAACATTTTATGCCTCTTTCTTCCTTAGCCCTTGTTTGGAGGGAAATTATATTTTGGAATAGTGATTTTTTGAACAATGTATGGTTAAAAGAGAATGAAAAGTTTACGTATAATATTATTTTATTAAAAAATATGTAATTAAAAAGAGGAGAGAGAAAAATGTATTTTAGATCAAATAAAGCCCAATGAGAGGCTTAATCTTGTCTAGATCAGTATTATAAACAAGTCATAAGTGTTTTAACTGGGTAAAATATTAATAAATTTAGAATTCCAATATGGAGGAAATTTTGATTTTAATTGAAAACTACATAGTGTCAAAGAGTGCTACAAAGATTTAAATTTTACATATTTTGCTAGAGGAAAATGGAATTAATTTCTAGTGGCATATTTAACAAATAGGAAGAATAAAAAGGATTACTCGTTCTTTATAACTCATTTTACACATAAAACTTGTAGATATAAAATAACTCAAACCGCAATGTGACGAAATTGAACAAAGTGCTATGCTAAAATGAACCAATTGATATAAAATAAGAGTATAAAGATCATATTAAGTCAAGGTACAATGACCTCTAGTTCACGATTTCATGTCTTCACCAACTATCACATATGATGAGGTAAAAAGTGAAAAAAGCAAATAGTTTACCCGAAATGACAATAATAGTGTTGGAGACATGATTTGGTGGGTAATCTGTCACACCTTCAAAAAGCCAATCTTTACAATCTTTTGGCGCCAACACACCACCACGTTCGATTCTTTCCGGCCCTGCCACTCCATCTCTTTGCTTCTTTCCATTGGTTTCTTGATTGTAAAAGCTTATTTTTTTTTTCCGCACAAAACTTTCTGTCTGATATGCTTGCGCATATGTATAATTAAAAATCTAACTGTTCAGACTTTATGTTTTTGCAGGATTTCATTCCAAGGTTTGTTTTCTTTTTTGGGCTTCACATTTTATTGAGTTTCTCTTATTTTTCTAAAATTTGAAGGTTTATAATTCATTCTTCATTGGGAATTCCTGTAATTATCGCTCTGGGACAGTGAAAGGAATTCTACTTTGCAGTGAAATCTTGGATTTTATCCTTGAGATAAGAAATAAATTTGAAAATTGGTGGTGGTATTTCGATATGGGAAATAAATTGGGAATGAAGAGGCAGGTGGTGGATGATAAGTACACGAAGCCTCAAGGATTGTACCAACTCAAAGATGTGGACAAAAAGAAACTTAGGAAGCTTATTCTTGACTCAAAGCTGGCACCTTGTTACCCTGGTGATGATGAATGTGGTTGTGACCTTGACGAATGTCCCATTTGCTTCTTGGTACGATTCTCTGTCTTCATTTGTCATTTTTTCCATTTTCTGTAGTGTGATTGCATTTTCTTATTGTAAAAGTGAAATTTGGTTCATAGGAAATGATTTTCTTTTATTTGTGTGTTCATATATTCACCCTTTTGGACTAATTAGGGGTTATATGATTAATATTCGAGTATAGAAAAGGAAGTTGCGTTGGCTTAAGATTAATTGAAGAGGTTTTCAATAATTGGTTTAGGCTACTAATCTTGCTCAAGGAGGGTTGGAGTTAAATTTTTTTTCCAGAATCTGGTTTTTTATCATTGGACGGTTAATTCATAATTCTTTTGATTGACGAACAATTGATACTTGTATTGGTTCTTGTACTTTTCTGAGCTAGAGCAATATGTTGTAGGAATTAAGAAGGCATGTTTAAGTTCATGATATGCGACAAGTTACATTGTATTACATGTGCGGAATATTTTCCTTTTTAATGTGATTTGCCATTCTTTTGATATATACTTTTGTTCTGGATGTTATCAGTACTATCCAAGTCTTAATAGATCAAGATGTTGCATGAAAGGCATTTGTACAGGTATATATATGGTTCGCATTTATTTCCTAAATTTGGTTATCTTTGTAGTTCTACGTGGTTAAATTTCTTGAAGTTGACTCTTATAATTTTGATTTTTCCATGAATTAGAGTGTTTTTTGCAGATGAGGAGCCCTAATTCTACCCGACCTACACAGTATCCTTGATTTGTATTGATTGGAGTTATGTCTTTATGCATGTGCCTCTCAGCATTCATCAATGTTTTGTTTGCACTGTCATTATAATTTATAAGTTATCATTTTCTTAATGCCTACCCTAACCTCAAAAGGTGTCCTTTCTGTAAAACCTTAAACTATGCTGTGGAGTATCGAGGTGTTAGGACAAAGGAGGAGAAAAGCTTGGAGCAAATTGTAAGACTCATGTTATCAATGTTATCCTGATTTGCTCTCTCTCTCTCTCTCTCTCTCTCTCTCTCTCTCTCTTTGGGTTTATCCAACGACATTCTATACTATTGAACATTGCTTATGTTTAGGAAGAAGAACGAGTTATTGAAGCCAAAATAAGGATTAGAAAGCAAGAACTTCAAAATGAAGAGGAGAGAGTGCTAAACCGAAAAGAAATTAGCTCTTCTAGCAGTAGAAGAAGACCAAGTGAGGTTGACTATTGTTCAACAGCAGGTATATGATATGAGCTTGATTTAGTGGCCGTAGGTTCACTTGCTCTGTCTTCACTTGTCTTCCTTTCTGTCTGCAGAGCCATCCATTGCTTCAGCTGTACACAGAGAGGAAGTTGTTGCCTGCGAGGAGTCGCATGTCGCTTTAGCAGTAACACAATCTTCATGTCCAAGGCAAAATAGGTATGCAACTATATGCATTATCAACTTAATATTTCGGTGAAGTTTTTACGTATTTCATTCTTAGTGGTCTTTGATCACGCATTCTGAAAATATATAGACATTGAGAAGTGGTTACTTATATAGATCATATCTAGCTTAAGAAAAGAACTTTTTTTAGAAAATGTCCCTTCTTTATCTTATCAGTTTTAGTGGATGGATGTCAGCAGAAGCTTTCTAGCGATTTAGTTGCAGCAAGTTCCATATTGTCGTCGTACATTTGGGTTTGGATGCATCTGGATATCTTCTATAGTATCTAAAGAAATAAATTGAGGAGAAAATGGGATTTCCGCCATATCATGCTTTTCTATGAAATGAGTTAGTTTTTTCATGTTTATTTTGCTGCAAGTTCCCCAATTTGATCTCGGATTAACATGAAAGTTAATACTTCTACCTGATCTTCATCTTCTAGTCGTGCATCTATATCAATTTAAACATCTGAGTTCTCAATTCAATTTCCAAGTGGATTACTGGGAAGTTAGCTTGTTCATAGGGTGACGCTAACCTGTGGTTGAGTGTCCGATCTTTTAAGCTCATCTTCTGGCCTATAGTGCATAACCTCTTTCCCAATCCACTTTATAGTTTCGGCCGTCCCTGTGTGTGGCTGTGGATGCTTATATGAGAATGGACACTCCAGAGAATGTTGAGGAGCTTTTGATGCTCCTTTAGCATGGTGGCACAGTCCCATTTTACGTTTTACTTTGTGAGTTCAGAGGCTACACTGACATCCAATAGGCCTGACTGCTGGAAGATAAGAAGCACGGATACGTGTGAACTTATTGCATATTGTATATGGATACGTATCCAAGTTTGGATACATTTGAGCATGCTCTAATACTTACAGGATACAAGTTTTTTAATTATTTTATATTCATTATATTATCTAAATTTCCCATACGTGTTGGATGCATTAGGACACGTGAAGAAAAAGAGTTCCATTGGTTTTAAACTCTTTAAAACTTATTATTATTGGCAATAGATGATAAAATTTTATTACGTAATAGATAACTATTATTATTATTATTATTATTATTTATTAATTAACAATTTCAAAGAAAGTAAACGTGTATCGAGATAATAGACAACTATGGAGTTACACTTATTATTGAAAAGAATAATAAATTATTGACAACTAGAGTTTTAAATTAATTGACACATAGGAAAGAGCTTTAGGCGAGGTATCATCAGTGCTACGACATTTGCATATTTAGATGCTGCCAAGGTTGTGTTAATATTTAGGATCTATAATTTTATTATTGAAATTATATAATGGTATTAAAAATTTAATACATGTATAAATGTGTTAATGGAGAGAACTGTGTTAATGGGGAGTGTGATTTTTAATGCTAATGAAGAAGCCGATGGTGGTGACGTTGAAGCAAATGAAGTTGAGACAGTTAAGAACTAAGAAAGCATTTATTTTTTATTACACTTCTGTTTTAATATTTTTTATCCTTTCAAATTATGCTTAGATTTATGATTTAGCTTATGAAAATATATATATTGTATCATATCAAAATTACATATCCGAATTAGTGCTTCTTAGGATGAAAGGGATTGTTTGTTGGTGTTGAAATTTTTGTTTTCAATATATTCCTTTCTTAGTAAACCTTTGTTTGAGGTCCTTTTTTTCCAACAAAATTCATTCTTGAACAGTTATTTGATCCCATTACAATCACACATTTTCAATAAAATAATATTACACGCAAATCCAAAATTATTCATTATTTTTTAACCACACATTCTCCATCACAACACTATGGCAAAATGCATTTTTTGTAAAAAAGAAAATGGGGGCTCAAACAGGCCCTAAATCAAAAATATATAATTGTACATTACATGGATTTACAGATATATATGCATTAAAGATTGTGGAATTGATTAGTGTATTAACAATACTTTTCTATGGTTATTATTAGATGATTTGCATGTCACGTCCATTCTCTATTGCTCTCACCCTGACTTTAAATTCAGAGAGGATGTGTTTGACCTGGATCTTGAGGACATAATGGTTATGGAAGCCATTTGGCGGTCTATTCAGGTAAATATTTGAACAATCGAGCATAACTTTCATGTTCAGTCTCAGAAAATATGCCGCCATTCGCAAGCTTCAATTATTTTGGAAGTTATACGAGTTTTTTAACATTTGACGCGGTTAATCCTCAAGTTTCATAATTGCATATTCATGAGCTATCTCTAATCTTTTATAGCAAGCATATGGCATGCTTTACTCTTAAGCATCACATTCCGTTCTTTCACATTGTTGCAAATCCGACCTTTAATTTTGTATTCTTGACTTTTTTGGTGGCATAATGACCTAGACTTTCTCTTTGTGCAATGTGATCGTAACAGGAGAGAGACAGGCAGCAGCATGATCCTCCGCCCGATAGTGATGCAGCTCTATCACAAGAATGCATGGTGGAAGATCGTGTCTCATCATGGATGCCTCCAATAGTTGGATCGTCTTCATCTGGAGGTCTTGTTTGCGCAATTGCAGGCCTTGCTGAACATCAACAGCCCTCAAATTAGTATGGGGAGAACGCGTCTGTGTATAACATGCCGGCCTGTAGCAGGATTTCCAATTGTGAGGAACAAGAATCTGAACGTTATTTTCCTGTCGAGAGCGCCATTGTGGAGTCACCCAATAGCCAGTTGGCCAGTTATGCAGATTGTGAAGAATTTGATAAGAATGTTAGCCCTGCTATACGACCTGAACCATATGAAAATGAATGCAACTTTCAACCTGCTGTAGGGACTATTGTTCCTTAGAGTTTTGAGGAGCAGATGGTGTTAGCCATGGATGTTTCTATGGTCAAGGTTTGAGCCTCGACTAGTATACCGAGCATTGCATAACACTAGTTGTGGTATCAAGAGTTCCTAGTGATTCTCTCCTTTATCTATTTACACCTAAAAATAATGTCGACATGGAAAAACAGAATGATTGCATTGAATGAAGGTTGTTTGCTAATCATATTTTCAACAATTTTATGTACTGCAGAGTAACTAGCTTACATTGAGTGACTCTAAGAACGATTTTATTTTATTTTATTTTTCTTTCAGTTGTGCACCATCTCGAATTTATCATCGACATATAGGCTATTGAATATTGGGCTCCAATCACGCCAAAAAATCGGGCTCAGAAACAACCAAAAGACACAACACACACAAGGCTCGACCCCATACAATCCTCCACTTTGGTTGCTCCAACTTTTACATCCACAAAGGATGATGGTGGTGGTGATTTGCAAAGCCACAAAGGCAAGGGAAAACAAAGAGGTAGCAATGGTAACCACTCAACCAAGAAACGGCTTCCTCATTATGTTTCTCTCTCTTCACCACGCACACTTTCTGCCACAAGTGCAAAAAATGTAGCAACCATATCTGTTTCACCTGTTTCTTGCTTCAAAAATCATACTTTTTCTTCTACATCAAGTAAAAAATCATTAATTTCTTGCTATAAAAGTAAAATGCAAATGGAATGGACATGGGGAGGATCGATGACCAATTTCTTGGTTCAAAATATCTCATTCCTGCCCATCTAATTTTCCAAAGAGCTCGTTCCAATGAGATGCTGCTTCTTCTGGGGACCGAAAAGACCATATATGAGGCTTGGCTTTCTCTAATATCATGTTAAGATTTGGAGTTTTATCTTAAAATGTCAACCTTATTAAGAAGAGTAACTCAATCCTTTATAAATTGGTTTATGTTTCATCTTTATTCGATGTGGAATTCTATTCCTTAACATGCCCTCGCAAGATGGTGGCTCGTTTTGAGCAGACTAATTTTGAAATCCGTATGCTTACTTTTGAAGTCTTAACCGGATCGAATTGCTCGTTTGAGTTTAAATGGCTCTGATACTATGTTAAAATTTGAGATTCTATTTTAAAATGTCAACCTTATTAAGAGAAGTAGCCAAATCCTTTATAAGTTGGTCTATATTTATATTTTTATTTGATATGAGATTTTATCGCTTAATATTTTCGTTAGTGCATAATGCAAACAACATTCGAGTTTCATCATATCCTAGATGCATCTTTGTTTTCTCGTGTGCATCACTGATATGGTAGGTAAAGTATCGTTTCAAGAAAGCCGCCATCACATGCCTTGGTGCCAAGTTTCTTCATCTTAAAATTTAAACTTCATCTACTTTTTCGCCCCACATTGAAGATAGATCCAACATCAAGGCATTACCAAAAAATGAAGCTATTTTGCCCATTAATTTTTTTTTTTAAATGCAATTAGGAAAGCACAATTCGATATGAATTTAAAATGAAATAATTATAGTTTCACCTTACAAGAAAATGAGAAAAGATGATGTGAAATTAAATTGACTCTTTCTAGGTTGTATTGCATAATATTTAATTAAATATATCGTATTGCATTTGAAGAATATCATATCCCCTGCAAGATGGTGACTCGTTTTGAGCAGACCAATTTTAAAATTCGTATGCTTACTTTTGCAGTCTTAATCGGATCGAATTGCTCGTTTGAGCTTAAATGGCTCTGATACTATGTTAAGATTTGGAGTTCTATTTTAAAATGTCAACCTTATTAAGAGAAGTAGCCAAATCCTTTATAAGTTAATCTATGTTTACATCTTTATTTGATATGAGATTTTATCCCTTAATATTTTCGTTAGTGCATAATGCAAACAACATTCGAGTTTCATCATATCCTAGATGCATCTAGGTTTTCTCGTGTGCATCACTGACATAGTAGGGAAAGTATCGTTTTCAAGAAAGCCGCCATCACATGCCTTGGTGCCAAGTTTCTTCATCTTAAAGTTTAAACTTCATCTACTTTTTCGCCCCACATTGAAGATAGATCCAACATCAAGGCATTACCAAACAATGAAGCTATTTTGCCCATTAACTTTTTTTAAATGCAATTAGGAAAGCACGATTCGATATGAATTTAAAATGAAATAATTATAGTTTCGCCTTACAAGAAAATGAGAAAAGATGATGTGAAATTAAATTGACTCTTTCTAGGTTGTATTGCATAATATTTAATTAAATATATTGTATTGCATTTGAAGAATATCATATTGTAATAAATTATACAAACCACTTTCTCAGTTTTATGAACTGTTAAAAAGTTGCTCTACTCCATGTTTTGGTGTCTTCTGAATCAATCAATTCTCATCTATTCATAATGAATTGATCGCAGTGACTGCTAAATGTTGAAGTGAATGATCAGTATAGTTGGGCCGAATTTAGTACAAATAATTAACTGATTTTCGTGCATTCAAATCTGTTGTCCCAAGTTCTTTGTTCCCTCAACTTTGTAGTGAGAAGTTAAAATTTTAATGGTGAGACAGTTGAGAGTCAAGTCGAAACAACAAATTTGAATGTACGTTGACATTTACCACTGACATAATTGATAAGTTTGATCGTATGTGTCAGAATTAACAAAAAGGCTTCGAACAAAGTTTAAGATGATTTCTTTCCGTAAGGCTGACTCAACTAAGGCCGCAACTTGTAAGTGTTGAAGTAAAATATATGCAACTGGATCATAATTCTCAAACATTGAAACAAAATTTATTAAACAATCATGTCCTCTACAAATGACTTTAAGGACACGACTTCAAGGCATGTGTGTTATGAAAGGGCAAAAACAAAATAAAAGAGTAGGAAAAAATTAAATTAAAACACCAAAAAACCAATCATCTCCTTCCATCTCTACTGGCAAGTGCTCCCATAGTTGGAGTTTGCGGCTCTCCAAGTAGTCCATCATCTGAGATCTTTAGGAAAGAGAATCAAGTTGACTATTGTGAATATGTTGATACATTATTTCTCTTCAACCCTTTTAACGAATACGACAGAAGAAAATGAAGAAAAATTCATGAACCAACATTGAGTTAAAAGGAAGAAGACTATTTATTAGTTTGATTATTATTCTTTTATCTTTTCTTTTCTCCCTTATGATTTACTAAAAACTTATTTTTAAGGTTTCTATCCAAAAAAATAAAATTCAAAATTCAAAAAAACTAAAAGACAATCATCTTCTTCCATCTCCACTAACAACTGCTACCAAAGTTGGAGTATGCGGCTCGCCAGGTAGTCCATCATCTGAGATCTTTAGGAAAGAAGATCAAGTTGACTATTGTGAACAT
>CAIGRK010393034.1:0-10380 GCA_903798315.1 Fraxinus greggii | reverse complement strand
CATTTGATTATCAATGGAGACAGCAGTATCTTGGAAGGCCAACACAAGTCATGGAGAAATATCAATGTATTCAGAAAGAACTCCAGCAAGAATCCAGCTCAGGAAAAACCAAATGAAAATTGCAGAACGGTTTTTGGACACCTTACATTGTGGTGTGGAAAAAGAAATTGAAAAATTGTAAATGAAATAAAAACAGACATTTGGGGGTCCCAACATCAAAATTCATCGAAAGGAAAAGAAACAGCAGAATCAAGCACACAGCAGGAATCCAAGAAGAAAAAATCAAGAGATAACGTAGAACTGATTCCACCAACAATTCAAAGAAAATTTCCCAAATTAACTATGATGAAAGTCTATTACAAGATTCACAAGACCCATAGGAAAATAATGAACTAGAGTTCAAAAAATTTCTAAAAGAACATGAAATCCCAAACACTCAAGATGAAAATGCACCTTGGTTTAATCATCATGATTCTACAACTAGACGATTCAATGAATTTGTACACACCATGACAAAATAGGCAACATGATTTTAGGAATCTTGCTTTAATGAAAGATATGTTCCATAATAAAAGCCTTAAAGTAGTTTGTTTGTTTGTTTATGGCATTATTGTAACAAAGCTGTTTGTTTGTTGTATTATTTGTGTAAGATCATGCCGCGTGTCCATCTTATCAAATATGTAAGTCTTGATTGATTGTCTTTTAGTCTCTTCTTCCTCTATAAAAGGAGAGCTTTCCTCCATTGTAAGATCATCGAAAGTTTAGATATTTAAAATATTATTGTGTTCTTATAAGATGCTCTTCTAAATCTATTTCCCATTCTTCTTTAGTTTTGAAAGTATAAGGTAATTATAGATTTGAATGATATGAAGTAAGATCTAAGTAGAAACACAAGTATACTCTGCAGTTGCACCTTCATGATGAGCCTATGTATCAGAAAGTGTTATACTGATCATATGATCCAACATGGGTCACAGTAATTTATAGTAAATCCAAGAGTCAGGCCCCTTATGTATGATGTTGTTATGGGCTAGAACACATAGATTTGCTCTCTTTTTGGTATCAGAGCCATATTACTATCTTACTTCATATCAGGATAATGTATGATTACTGAATACTGGAAAAATTAAGGAAGAACACTATTAAACCATGTATTATCCAGAAAACTCAATCCTTTTTCCTTTGTCTAAATCCTCTTCAATAGCCTCATCATCATCATCATCTTCTTCTTCTTCCCGTAGAAAATCTGATGCCTCTAAAATGGGTTATCTCTATGAGATATCCTATCTCTCTGAGTCTGATAAAGTTCCTCTCACAGATCTCCCAATTGTAAATCTATATCTTCCAGATATAAAGCCTCATCAGTATATTTCTAAAACTATACATAGTCTTATTTCTCCTCAAAAATCCCATGCCAAAGAATTTGTTCAAGCCACAAAGTTTGATCAACATCAACAATTTGTTACAATAGATCTACCATCTCATCTTGCTAAAGTATGGTTATTTGAAGGATATACGCATCTTCAATTTGGAGCTGTTAGATTTACTTTAAATATTCATAGAAGAAAAGGTCTCCTTACAATTTCAAGAATTGCCTTGTTCGATACTCAGTTTTCTGAATATCAGCATGCTTGCATAGGAACTGTTGAAACTTCTCTTAATGCTGAACTATTTTGGTCACTATGTTTCCAAATTTCAACATGCCCATATCTAATCCACAGTTGCCTTCAGCTTTAAAAGTTCCAAGACCGGATTGTTGGAACTGTACCATCCTCTGTCACATATGCAGGTACTCTTCATGGCAATATGGTATACAGGATCCAAAATCATTCTTTGGATTTTGCACAATCTCAAGGAACAGAAGATGCTCTACTTCTTCATGTAGAATCGGATCATGTACCTAGTTGTACATATGTGCCCAGACAAATTCCTCGTTCTGAATTGCTCAAACTTATCCCAAAAACTTGGATAACGAGNCCAAGACCGGATTGTTGGAACTGTACCATCCTCTGTCACATATGCAGGTACTCTTCATGGCAATATGGTATACAGGATCCAAAATCATTCTTTGGATTTTGCACAATCTCAAGGAACAGAAGATGCTCTACTTCTTCATGTAGAATCAGATCGTGTTCCCAACTATACTTATGTGCCCGGACAAATTTCTCGTTCAGAGGTACTCAAAATCATCCCTGAAACCTGGATTGCTAGCTATGAACAAGCTCATCAGGGGAAAAAGGAATCTACTCCAATACAATCTTCAGAACCTTTTTTCAGAAAAATATCAAATGGAGATGTTGAAATTGCTTTTAAAAGGGAAATCGTATCAAAAAAGCCTCATTGTTTTCCTACACAATTTGCATACACAAATTAGAATATTTCTGTCTTTGCATGTGATGGAAATGGAAGGCCAATCTATGGCAAGACAGACAATACAGGACATATCTTCTAGGATGTTTACAATTGTCAAAATTTCTAGAAGCAGATATTGATGATGAACCCCTCGACGGAGAAAATCCAAGCGAGGCACTCAAAGAAAGTTACAACAGGCTTTCTACAATAATGATACATGAGTTGGATTACTTGGAGAACCTTCTAAAAAGCTTGATTATTATATCAAACACACTCCACCACCCAAAAATGATGATCCCATTATTCCTACTGGATGGGACGATGATGATGATTGCAGCAGATATTATAAAAAATGGGATTGGGATAATAATCCACCTTTATCTCCACTTCCTATGGCGATGTTTCCTCCTACACAAGATGATTTTCCTCCTTTGGAAACTTTCGAACAGGATCAATCAACTCATTGATGGAAATTCAAAAATCCAAGCGCTAGGAGATCCGATAGTTCAATACAACCTCTATCAGCAGCTGAAGCAGATTTAAATTGACGATCAAAAAATGCAGTACAACAAAATATTTTGTTTAAAAAGATTGATCAAAGCCAGCAAAGGATTGCATGATCTCTTCAACATCAGACTCAAACTATTCTCACTCATCTTCAAGTCTGTAAACAAAAAAATTGAAACCTTACACAATGACATAATGAACCGTTTGAAAAACCAGATTCCTTTTGATGTTCAAGAAAGAGAATCAAAAACTTGAAAATCCAGCTTGCCTCTATTGAATCTAATTCACTATTCCACCAATAACACCATATTATTCATCATCATCAAACATATCATCTTCTCAAACGGGAACTTGGTACTCTTCCACCTGCCATGGATCCACTTCTGTTCTTTTCACCCCTGAAGAATGTGAATGGGAACAAAAGAAAAAATCATCAGCACCCATAAAAAGATCAGATCACCAATTCAAAATACCACTTCTGAAGAACTTCCACCATCAAATCCTCCAAAACAACCTCAGATGATGGTTAAAAATCCAATTTCCACTCTTCTTCAACAAACACATAACCAACTTACTCAACCTCTTTCTACTCAATTTTCAAACACCAGTTCTGATACAGAGTCTGTTGAATCTTTAGATGAATTTGAAAATTCTCATTTCTATATAGCTAATTAGACACAAACAGGTCAATCTCAAGCTACTGTTGACCATCTTATTGATGAAACAGTAGTAATTAACGAAAATATGTGTGAAGTTCATCCTTCTAATCATTATTCAAATGGAAATCCTTCACTAAAATTTGCACTTTTCCATTTTGATCCAAAGCATGCTGCAATAAGATTTACAAAAGAAACTCTTTGTTTTCTATGATATCTTTTAGAGCTTTGGTAAATTAAAATTTCTTTTAATGTTTCTGATGCACTTGATTCATTTTCTCAAATGAACTTGAATTTTCCATTCAAAAAAATTGATCATTTTTAAACAAAAAATTTTGAATGATTCTTTCCAATTTCCCACTGGATAAAAATGTTCTAAGCATTTTCTTTCAAATTTAAAGATCTCAGAACTTCCAAATCTAATGTTTATGTTATCTTAATTTTTCAAAGACGGAGATATTTTACTGAAACAGGAACATATACTCATTTTTTCTAATATTAAGGAGTATGATGTTCAACCTTTCAACATGCATCAAAATCGGGAAAGATATTTATTGAAGCTCCGAGAATTTCAAAGGAAAATGACGGAGATCAATCAAACGATTCCACCAAAAATTTGGCCAGCTTATGATGATGACATACCATGGGAAGCTTTACCAGTGGAATATACTCAAAGAATTGCAAAAGACATTCAGATGTATCAGGATGCACATCTTCAAAGATTTTATATAGTAAGTGACCCAGAGTATGACGATGCATTTGATTATCAATGGGGACAGCTGTATCTTGGAAGGCCAACATAATATTTTAGAGAAACATCAATGAATTCAGAAAGAACTCCAACAGGAATCCAGCTCAGGAAAAAACAAATGAAAATTGTAGAACAGCTTTTGGACACCTTAAATCGTGGAGTGGAAAAAGAAAAAGATTTCTTGAAAAGTAAACTGAAAAATTGTAAATATTATAAAAACAGACATTTGGGGGTCCCAATATCAAAATTCATCGAAAGGACAGCAGGAATCCAAGAAGAAAAAATCAAGAGATAACATAGAACTGATTCCAACAACAATTCAAAGAAAATTTCCCCAAATTAACTATGATGAAAATCTATTACAAGATTCACAAGACCCATGGGAAAATGATGAACCAGAGTTCAAAAAATTTCTAAAAGAACATGAAAGTCCAAACACTCAAGATGAAAATGCACCTTGGTTGAATCGGCATGGTTGACGATTCAATGAATTTGGATACACCATGACAAAAAGGCAACATGATTTCAGGAATCTTGCTTTAATAAAAGATGTGTTCCATAATAAAAGTCTTTAAGTAGTTTGTTTGTTTGTTTATGGCATTATTGCAACAAAGCTATTTGTTTGTTGTATTATTTGTGTAAAATCATGTCGTGTGTCCATCTTATCAAATATGTAAGTCTTGATTGATTGTCTTTTAGTCTCTTCTTTCTCTATAAAAGGAGAGCTTTCCTTCATTGTAAGATCATTGAAAGTTTAGATATTTAAAATATCAATGTGTTCTTATAAGATGCTCTTCAAAATTTATTTCCAATTCTTCTTTAGTTTTGAAAGCATAAGGTAATTATAGATTTGAATGATATGAAGTAAGATCTAAGTAGAAACACAAGTATACTCTGCAGTTACACCTTCATGATGAACCTCTGTATCAGAAAGTGTTATACTGACCATATGATCCATCAAGAGTCACAGCAATTTATAGTAAATCCAAGAGTCAGGCCCTTATGTATGATGTTTTTATAGGCTAGAACACCGAGATTTGCTATAGGTTGCTCTCACTCCTCTCTTTTTGGTATCAGAGCCATGTTGCTATCTTACTTTATATCAGGACAATGTATGATTACTGAATACTGAAAAAATTAAGGAAGAACACTATTAAACCATGTCTTCTCTAGAAAACTCTAATCATTTTTCCTTTATCTAAATCCTCTTCAATAGCCTCATCATCATCATCATCATCATCTTCTTCTTCTTCTTCTTCTTCTTCCCTTAGAAAATCTGATAGCTCTAAAATGGATTATCTCTATGAGATATCCTATCTCTAAGTTCCTCTCACAAATCTCCCTCTTGTAAATCCATATCTTCCATATATAAAACATCGTCAGTCTATTTCTAAAACTGTTCGTGGTCTTATTTCTCCTTAAAAATCCCAAGCCAAAGAATTTGTTCAAGCCATAAAGTTTGATCAACATCTTTTGTCCGCTACAGAAAAAGAACAATTTGTCACAATAGATCTACCTTCTCATCTTCCTAAAGTATGGTTATCTGAAGGATATATGCATCTTCACTTTGGAGCTGTAGATTTACTTTAACTCTTCATAGAAGAAAATGTCTCCCTATAGTTTCAAGAATTGCCTTGCTAGATACTCGATTTTCTGAATATCAGCATGCTTGCATAGGAACTATTGAAACTACTCTTAATGCTAAAACTGTTTTGGTCACTATGTTTCCAAATTTCAACATGCCCATATCTGATCCACAGTTGCTTTCAGCTTTAAAAGTTTAAGTCCAGATTGTTGGAGCTGTACTTTCCTCTGTCACATATGCAACACTCTTCATTACCAGACGGTATACATGATCCAAAATCATTCTTTGGATTTTGCATAATCTTAAGGAACAGAAGATGCTCTACTTCATGTAGAATCAGATTATGTTCCTAGCTGTACTTATGTACCCAGATAAATTTCTCATTTAGAGCTACTCAAACCCATCCCTGAAAACTAGATCACTAGCTATGAACAAGCTCATCAGGGGAAAAAAGAATCTACTCCAATACAATCTTCAGAACCTTTTTTCAGAAAAAGGTCAAATGGAGATGTTGAAATTCCTTTTAAAAGGGAAATCGGATCAAAAAAGCCTCCTTGTTTTCTACACAATTTGTATATACAAATCAGAATATTCATATCTTTGCATTTGATAGAAATCAAAGGCGAGTCTATAGCAAGACAGACAATACAGGACATATCTTCTGGAATGTTTGCAATTGTTCAAAATGTCTAGAAGTAGATATTGATGATGAAACCCCTCGACGGAGAAAATCTAAGCGAGGCACTCAAAGAAAGTTACAAAAGGATTTCTACGATAATGATACAGGAGTTGGATTACTTGGAGAACCTTCTGGAAAGTTTGATTATTATGTCAAATACACTCACCACCCAAAAACGATGATCTCATTATTCCTACTAGATGGGATGATGATGATGATGATGATGATTGCAGTAGATATTATAAAAAATGGGATTGGGATAATAATCCACCTTTATCTCCACTTCCTAAGGCGATGTTTCATCCTACTCAAGATGATTTTCCTCATTTGGAAACTTTAGAACAGAATCAGTCAATTCATTCATGGAAACTACAAAATCCAAGCATTAGGAGATCCGAAGGTTCAATATAACCTCTGTCCGCAGCTGAAGCAGTTTTAAATTGACAATTAGAAAATACAGTACAACAAAATATTTTGTTAAAAAAGATTGATCAAAGCCAGAAAAGGATTGAACGATCTCTTCAACAGCGGACTCAAACTATTCTCACTCATCTTCAAGCCTATAAACAAAAAATTGAAACCTTACACAATGACATAATGAACCGCTTGAAAAACCAGATACCTTTTGATGATCAAGAAAGAGAAATCAAAAACTTGAAAATCCAGCTTACCTCTATTGAATCCAATTCACTATTCCACCAATAACAGCATATTATTCATCATCATCAAAAACATCATCTTCTCAAATATGACCTTGGTACTCTTCCACCTACCATTGATCCACTTCTGTTCTTTTCACCCCTGAAGAATGGGAACAAAAGAAAAAATCCTCATCACCCACAAAAAAGATCAGATCACCAACTCAAAATACCACTTCTGAAGAACTTCCACCATCAAATCCTCCAAACCAACATCTGATGATGATTAAAAATCCAATTTCCCTCTTCTTCAACAAACACGTAACCAATTTACTCAACCTCTTTCTACTCAATTTTCAAACACGAGTTCTGATAGAGAGTCTGTTGAATCTTTAGACAAATTTGAAAATTCTCGTTTCTATATGGCTGATCAGACACAAACAGGTCAATGTCAAGCTACTGTTGACCCTGTTATTGATGAAACAGAAGTAATTGATGAAAATATGTCTGAAGTTCATCCTTCTAATCATTATTCAAATGGAAATCCTTCACCAAAATTCACACTTTTCCGTTTTGATCTAAAGCATGCTGCAATAAGATTTACAAAATAAACTCTTTGTTTTCTACAATATCTTTTGGAGCTTTGACAAATAGGAATTTCTTTTAATGTTTATGATGCACTTGATTCATTTTCTCAAATGAACCTGGATTTTTCATTCAGAACAATTGATCATTTTGCAAAAAGGTTTTTTGAACGATTTTATACAACTTTCCACTGGATAAAAATGTTCCAAGTATTTTCTTTGAAATTTAAAGATCTCAGAACTTCCAAAACTAATGTTTATGTGATCTTAATTTTTCAAAGACGGGAATATTTTACTGAAGCAGGGACATACTCATTTTTCTCATATTAAGGAGTATGCTGTTCAACCTTTCAATATACATCAAAATTGGGAAAGATACTCATTAGAGTTCCAAGAATTTCAAAGGAAAATGGTGGAGATCAATCAAACGATTCCACCATAAATTTGGCCAATTTATGAAGATGACACACCGTGGGAAGCTTTACCAATGGAATATACTCAAAGAATTGCAAAAGACATTCAGATTTATAAGGATGCCCATCTTCAAAGATTTTATGCAGTAAGTGACTCAGAATACGACGATGCATTTGATTATCAATGGGGACAGCTGTATCTTGGAAGGCCAACACAAAGTCTTGGAGAAACATCAATGTATTCAGAAAGAACTCCAACAGAATCCAGCTCATAAAAAACAAATGAAAATTGCAGAACAGCTTTTAGACACCTTACATTGTGGTGAGGAAAAAGAAAAAGAATTTTTTGAAAAAGAAATTGAAAATTGTAAATGAGAAAAAAATAGACATCTGGGGATCCCAACATCAAAATTCATCAAAAGGAAAAGAAACAGTAGAGTCAAGCACACAGTAGGAATCCAAGAAGAAAAACTCAAGAGATAACGTAGAACTGATTCCACCCACAATTCAAAGAAAATTTCCCCAAATTAACTATGATGAAAGTCTGTTACAAGATTCACAAGACCCATGGGAAAATGACGAACCCGAGTTCAAAAAATTTCTAAGTGAACATGAAATCCCAAATACTCAAGATGAAAATGCACCTTAGTTGAATCAGCATGGTTTACCATTACAACTAGACGAGTCAATGAATTTGCACACAGTATGACAAAACATGCAACATGATTTCAGGAATCTTGCTTTATTAAAAGATGTGTTCCATAATAAAAGTCTTAAAGTAGTTTGTTTGTGCCATTATTTTAACAAAGTTGTTTGCTTGTCGTATTATTTGTATAAGATCATGCCATGTGTCCATCTTATCAAATACGTAAATCTTGATTGATTGTCTTTTAGGCTCTTCTTCCTCTATAAAAGGAGAGCTTTCCTTTATTGTAAGATCATCAAAAGTTTAGATATTTAAAATATCAGTATGTTCTTATAAGATGTTCTTCTAAATTTATTTCCAGTTTTTTAGTTTTGAAAGTATAAGGTAATTATAGATTTGAATGCTATGAAGTAAGATCTAAGTAGAAATACAAGTATGCTCTGCAGTTGCACCTTCATGATGAACCTCTGTATCAAAAAGTATTATACTGACCATATGATCCGTCAGGGGTCACAGTAATTTATAACAAATCCAAGAGTCAGGCCCTTATGTATAATGTTGTCATGGGCTAGAATACCGAGATTTGCCATAGGTGGCGTCACTCCTCTCTTTTTGGTATCAGAGCCATGTTGCTATATTACTTCATATCAGGATAATGTATGATTACTGAATACTGGAAAAATTAAGGAAGCACACTGTTAAACCATGTCTTCTCTAGAATAAAAGTCTTAAAGTAGTTTGTTTGTTTGTGTTATTATTATAACAAAGTTGTTTGTTTGTTGTATTATTTGCGTAAGATCATGCCATGTGTCCATCTTATCAAATATGTAAGTTTTGATTGTCTTTTCGGCTCTTCTTCCTCTACAATCAAAACTCTTCATAGAACGGCTACATTTAATTTGCAAATAAGGCTTGGCACTAGCCTTCTCCAATTTTTTCCCTGTAGCATTAATATCTTTAAGGAAATGATTTTGATTACAAAGCTTCTTCAGCATCTTCATTATCCAATTATGAAGTTCACCAAAAGATGTAGCATTTAGAGGTTGTCCGCTTAACTCCATTGTTCTCAAAGTCTCTTGACCAAGAGGTTGAGGAATATGCTCCAAATAAGCTTGTTTGATGTTGGTGTCATTCATGCCTCCAATAAGATAATAGTGTTAAGCAGCATTCCTGAAGTGTTTTTCAAGATCTTTCGGATTGTATGAGCAACTCTTTAATTTGAAAAATTTTTCCCTAGCAATTTCTTTTTCATGATCTGCTTTTCCACAAAATTCCCAATATGAGGAATTCATAAAAACATCTTTAGTATTTGACTCCTGGATAAATTGAAGTTGTCTATATTCACCCATTGAGTCATACAATCTCTGAGAAATCCTGTAGTTCTTGCCAGAAAAGCTTTAATGACTTTTGTATGAGAATGTTTGGCTTTTGAAGTTCTGCAGTACACCAAGCTTTCATTTCTTGCATTCTATATTTCCTTTGTGGGGAGGAATATCATCAAAGGATTAGAGCCTTCCTTAATTTTTATTTTTATTGTTATTGTTATTGTTATTATTGTTATTATTATTA